>CM050422.1:30967349-31002349 GCA_027564155.1 Gymnocypris eckloni scoliostomus
GTGACACTTTCTGAAACGTTCTCAGTCCTTTTTGAGGTTTTCCCAGCATAGAGAACAATATGTCTAAAAGAGAAACACATGTAGGAATGGAGAGAGTACAAAGACGAGGCTGATGAACACATTGAAGCCTGTGCATGTGAATGGAAAACAGTAGATATTCGCCTGCTGGAATCAGTCTTTAGCTGAACTGAAATATACATATACAGAATACAATCAGCATCAATGGTTATTTGACTGGTTTTAGTGACAAATATGATGTTTTCAAAATTATATATAAAGAAAAGCAATTTGATATGAATGAGACAATTCTTAGAACTGATATATATATTTGTATTTATTCCCATATGTTGGTTTTATAAGTTTTTGGGAGAAAAACTAAGTTTGTTTGATTGTTTGTTTGGTTTGAAGAGCTGTAATTATCACATCATTACACCATGATTACATATGCACACATTTGAATTACTATTATTATAAATCTTTATTTTCTCAGGCTTTACCATTTGAAAACCATGTCATAACATGTCTAATTGTCAATGGAGGAATAAATGAATGTGAACACAGTCGCAGGGATTATATATTCATGAATATACAAAAATATATTCTGAACATATGCTAATATAGTGTTGAAAACAGCTCAATGAAATCTGTTTTATTTATTTTATTTGAAAATATATTTAGTTTCAATCTTCATATACAGAAATATAATTCAAATTGTGTTTTGGGGCAAGAAAATATATTTCTAATATTAAAGTAGACTACATTTAACAAGATCATTAGAGATTAAACATAGACGTATAATAATGTAAGAATGTTTCATTTTTTAATATCTATATTGTAATTTATTTTGGACTATTTTAAAGTATATGTTCCGTGCTGATTTCAAATGTTTTATATGTTCACATGTGCAAGACAACACATACGGGTTTTCTTTGTCTTTTGAAGATTTGAAGTGTCTTTTATGTGGAAGGCAAAATAATGCCTTTAAAAATATATCTTTAAAATACACAAAAATGGCCATAACATTTATTGTTAGAAAATACATGTACATACAATTATTTGTCAATATTTTATATTTTAGTAAAAAAATTTATTTGTACAATTTATTGTATATTTAGAAATATATATTTTTGTTGTTTTTAGTTATTTAGTTTGAAAAACGAAAATCTCTGAAAAGCTTTCATGCATTTCTCATTCTGTTGCTATTTCATTTGCTCACATGCTGCATTTATGCTATTACCAGAGTATATCAAATTCAGTTTTTACAAATGTTCTAATCGTGCGACTGTAGATTACATTACAGTAGATAAAAAATAATAAATAGATGGATCTATATATACAAATAAGACACATTGGATATAATGAATGTCACAATCTCTTTGCATGTCCTTCTGTTTGTTCAACCTCCAGCTTAAACAGTTTTTTCTTCTCAAATTATAATGCTACACCTGTAGTCATTTATTCTGCTATTCTTTATTATGTAAAACGATGCCTATTAATACCTGCATGCACACCACTAATCCACTGGCTATGCACCTCGTGAATCTGACCCAAATTCACTGCTTCCCCTGTGTGCCTGCTTTCCTTTTTTACATTATTATTAATATTGACGCCGCACATAAGAGATCTGACCTGCCTATGTTCTTGTGATGAAAAATTTTTTTTTCTGAAGTAGAGCGAAACTTGTTGTATTAATATAAGCACAGTAGCAAAATGAGAACATCTCAGCTGTATACTGGCGAGGAAATGAACAAATCTCTTTTCACAGATAGATGCTTGTTTTTTGGAGGAACTCTTGTCTAAACAGGAATCGCAGGGACAAAAGCGTCTGATGTGTAGTTGCAGCACATGTCATTTGTCCCCTGGGCTCTCCTGAGGCGGGACCGGGGCCCCAGAGCCAGTACTCGGGGGAGACACTACTGACACCACCGGGAACAAATGGCTGGACAAACATTGTTGTGTTGAGATGACTGCATGCGGCTCAAGTTACACCGAGTCTGCCGGATTCATTCATCTCTTCTCCAAACCTCATTCATCACACACGGAATACCTCCTTAATCCAGAGAAATCACGCATATTTATTTATTGGTTTATTTAACAGGGACAATGCAGTATAACATTGCTACAATATCAAGCAGCCGATGCTCCACATATAGGCTTATAGCCAAAGGCTAATTTGCAGCCCCAGTCCCTGGTTAGGCTTTTTTAACAACAGCAATACAATAATAAAAAATAAAAAGCTGAGACTGTGTAAGACCATCAGTGTTCACAAACCTGCTTTTGTTTGAACCACTTTTTCAAATTTCTTTGACAAATGTTCAGCTCTGTTTGCATTTTCAGGCTGTTCCAAAGCAGTGTACCTTGAACTGGAAACGTGGATTGTGCAAATGTAGTTTTTCTCTTTGGTACTGTACAATTCTGATTAGTTGCACCTCTTGTAGTGATCCTCTTACTACTCTGTTTTGACATTAATGGGCATATCATTTCTGGAGCAAGATTATTTACACATTTAAAAACATTTTAATAAGAGACAAATTGATAACATTTTCAAAACTAAGCAAACTATATTTTTGTACAATATTACAATGATGCATATGTGACAGCAGAACCCAAACAGTTTGTGCTGATCAACTGAACTAATATAAAAACCATGTGTGTCCCTTCATTACACTGTAAAAAGTGGACAAGTGTGGATATTCAATTTTTAAAGAGTATCTAATCTAACACTTCAAATACTTTAGTTATAGTCATGTAAATAAATACTGTGACTTTGAGTTAAAACCAGTCCATGATGTCAATACTTGAGCTTTTAGGTGACAATATGGAGATTTGTTATGAAAAACTATAACTGCATTAGTTGAACTGAAAATTAATTAAAATAAAAGTAACTTATCTCACTTTTATAACAGATGATTCCATTCAAATCAACATTTGTGCCCATTGCTGTTAGTGTTATGGTAAAATAATTGTAAACTGATTACACAATCGTAATGTGTCTGTAATTGTTGTTTATAATGTAATAAATACACTATACAGATGGGCTACGGTTATTATAGTTCAATAAAACTCAAATTAAAACCATAAAATGTTGTTACTTGAAGTAAAATAAACATTAGCTGAAATAAAATATCAAATCATTTTATATTTCAGCTTTACCAAGTAAACATGTCTCATTTTAATTTGAAGTGAATTAAATAATTTGAAAGTGAGATTACATAAACGCATACAAAACAAAAACTACCAAAACCGACCAAAAAACAACCAAAAACTCAAACTTTACCTAAAGTTAAAATGAAAACAGAAAACATTCAATAAAAACTGATTGAAAATATGAATAAAAACGGTTTATAGTTGTAACTAATTACATATAATCACATGTAATCTGGATTACGTAATCCGATTCCAAAGAGTAAGTACTAACTACATTATATCACTTTTAAAATGCTCATAATCAGATTACAGTTGATTATGGCATACTGTAATGTTAAATACACTTCATGATGTTGATGATGAAGAATGGAATATATTTTCTTATAGGAATTAAATAAAAAGTAATCGAAAAGTAGTCATAATACATTACCTAATATATGACCTGGTCATAAGTGTCAATTTTTCAAAATTGAGATTTATAGATCACATGAAAGCTGAATAAATAATCTTTCCATTGATGTATGGTTTGTTATGATCGGACAATATTTGGCTGAGATACAAAATCTAAATATTGAGAAAATCATCTTTAAAGTTGTTAAAATGAAGCTCTTAGCTATCTAGATTATTAATCAAAAATTAATATATTTATGGTAAGAAATTTACAAAATATCTTCATGGAACATGATCTTTACTTAACATCCTAATGATTTTTGGCATAAAATAAAAAATTTTTTTGACCCATACAATGTATTTTTGGCTATTGCTATAAATATACCCCAGCGACTTAAGACTGCTTTTATGCTCCAGGGTCAGATAATATGTGTAATACATTTATGTTACAAACCACAGTTATGTAGTTTGTAATCAGTAACGGATTATAGTTTGTAAATCGCCTAATCCATCCAGCTCTGTATGTAAAGAAGTATCTCAATATATGGCTCTGTAGGGCAGTGTTTTGGAGGAAGTCAGATTTTATATCACCGTCCCAAGGCAAACTTTTGGCAGTGTTTGAACAGTTGTTGAGAAGAGACTTCCATGAGGTTTATGGCCCCTCGAACGGGGTTGAGTTAGTAGGCCAGGTGCCGCTCCGCTCCGCTCCAGACCGGGTTTTCCAGCGCGCCTCTGCAGAGAGACACGCCGCCGGCTCGACGCGCAAGCCGCCTCTCTGCTCCGGGATCGCGGTGCGCTTTCCGCAGTGCCAAACCAGGGGAATTTACTCAAGTTTTACTCAAGCCTGAGTGTGCGGCGGGTCCCGTCTCGGTATCACACACCGGCGTTCAGAGGGAAACCGGTCGGGCCACCGCGACGACGAAAGGGCGCGTGGCTTTGATTTAAACGCGCATTCATTGCGCTCTGCCCCAAACCGAGTATTGCACGGAGCGGGACAACTCCGGCTGTTGAAGACGGCGTCATGCTCCTTTCAAACGTGACCAGGCTGTTCGCTCGTCTCTGCTTTCCATATTCGTGGGCCTAATGTGGTTTGGTTTGTGGACTGCGCGGATCTGCGATGTACCTGAGCCCGCGATGAAAGTCTTTGTGCGCTGATTTAGAGGTGACTTCGAAACCCCTCGCTTTTATTGCGTCAATAGATCTGCTGGGACTATACCTCAATCCGTGAGTATCATTCACATTATCCATATCTCCGCGCTTTACGCGCTATACCGTGTTTTTGCATTTCTACACATCCACAGACTCGGGTGTTAAAACACTGGGACAGAGAGCAGGGCTTTAAACAAAACACCAAGACCTCACTTAGCACACTACTTTTAAAAGATTTAATTTAGGGGCTGAAAGCATGCAGGGTCACCTAATTGTGCGTGCGTTGTTTCAGTAATGTAGAAAAAGGGCACTTTATCTTAGTAAGACATGTTTTTTTCTTTAAAAAGAGCAGGATGAAGGCCAGATGTGATTTTCGTAGGAGGCAATACATCATGCTTGTCTGTCGTTGAATTATCTCTATAGGAGAAATATAGAGACCCGTGCAATAAAACGACAATTTATGATGCAAAACACTATATGTACAATAAACAAAAGCCCACTTCTCTTCTTCATTGTGGATATATATATATATGATTTCCATGCTACAATATTGCCAAAGCAACTAGCACAGTGTATAAGTTTCAGTAAAATAAAGGAATGGAGTAGTTTAACTGTGGCGTGTTTAGAATGGGATGTTTTGGGACAAGCCCTGTTGAATGTGTTTTGTTTGTCTTTTGAAGGTGCATGCGAAGCAGCTAAATTAAGATCATTTTACTGACATGCATTATTAACCATGCTATGAGCTGCTCAGGAGAAACACACGCTTGTTCTTTGAATCTATGCAGATGTACTGATGGTGTATCTTCTGCTGTGTGCACATACAGCCAATAACACAATCTAATTATTCATGCAAACGGAAGATTTTTCACAGTTTTGCCTCATTAAATTACTTAGACAGCAATATGGTTGTCAGAATGTAATTCGGATTAGGTGTTCACACAGGAACAATTAAAAACAGTAAACTGGAGCACAGCGAAATATACCTGAATGCAAGCTTTTGCTTAAAACGATGTGATGGACGAATCATTAAAAAAAGAGAACCGAATGCATTTTCTTTAATTAGGCAAGTATGTGGATAACCTGGATATTAAAGGAGTCATTTATGCGGAAACCCCACCGTTTACATTTGAAATGTTCAGCCTCAGATATGTATTATGTGTCATGCTCATTTGAATGCAGAGAGTGAACTCACATGAACAAATGCGCATGTGGCGTGCTCCATTTGTTGTGCATGTCTTTAGAGGAAGTGCTCACATCAACTGCCTGTGATTTCTAGCACTTCGTCTGCAAGCTGCATTTACATAACAAAGTGGAGGAATCTCAATAGCTGAAAGCTTGAGCCACCAGCACCTCCTCCCAAGTATGGCGAAACAGTTGCATTCTTACTTTGAAACTTCTCCATTTATCATACACACTTAAAAAGAGCTTTCTTTATTATCCTCCACAGCTCTGTGAAGGACCTTTAACACTCGTGGAACTCTAACATTCCATAAAGAACACTCTGTAGCGGAAACACGTTCTTTAGTTGTTCTTTAAGTGTTCTAAAATAGGTTCTTGGGACGTCACTGTTCTTTTGGAAGCCTTTTTTGGGTGTACAGTGATTTTCATTGAATGAATTATAATTCAGAAAAATAAGGGTTTAAAATTGTACCTTTTGGGGTACAACAGCTTGTCACTGGAGCAGTATCCTTAAAAGGACATATTTGTACCTATATTAGTACCTCAAGGGTACGTATTACTACTCCTAAGGTACTAATATGTACCTATTAGGGGTAAAAAAGGTACAAATATGTCCTTTTAAGGGTACTGCTCCAGTGACAAGCTGTTGTACCCCAAAAGGTACAATTTTAAACTCTTATTTTTCTGTTACTTTTTTTAAAATCCCAAATGTAATTCGTTTTTCGTGGTTGCTTAACCATTCTTTAACCAGTGAGAAAGTCTTAAAGGCGGTGTACAAAACCCAGATCTCCTTTGTCTGAGGATTTAGGGTTTTTGACTTTGGAATGTTCTAAGAAAGGTTTTCATTTGTAAGTTATTTCATCGTGTCATTTGTGGATTCCTAAAGCTTCACCATCACTCTGTGGCTGCTCTTTCGCGATGTGTAGTTGAAAAGTAAAACTGCAGTTTACTTGTAGTAGATCTGTTCGACTGTAACCACACTCTTCACCAGTATAGTCATCTCACATTCCTTTGTATAGCACGATTCGCTATGCACATTATTACAAAAAACATCAAGATGTTAATGCTTCTAATATCTTCATGCTGTATAGTTACAAGCAGATTAGAGCGGGTTAATAATATAACAGCAATCAGGCAGTGTACCATAGTTACTACAGTAAAACAATAGTACTTCGCTTCTCATCCAAAAGAACTTAAATGACTGATTGTTAAAGTTTTAAACTGTTGTTGGTGGAAACTTTGGTTATTTTATTGGTGTGTTTTTGTAATTCTAACAGACTGAGTTTGTATCTATATATAGTTTAATAGCAGCAGTTGGCCTGATTGGGATGATTAGTGTATTGACTGATCATGCTCTGTAACACACGTAATGAGTGGTGTTGCACACTGAATGTAGTTTCACTCTGAAGGTGTAAAACGGCCCGCTTACTGTCTTTTCTGAAAGAAAGCTGTCGTCAGAGTCAGTAGGATTGTTGGTATTTCTCCCACACATAGCACTTTGTTCAAGTCCCGGCTTGTGGTCCCTTTCCTGATCCCGTCACATTGAACGGTCCTGTCAAAATAAAGCCAAAGAATGGCCAAATGCATATGCACGCTTTGATCAGAAGAAAAGTGCATTCAGCTATATCGCATTACACCACTGGTTTCTTTTACCACTATTTACCGACTCCATCCGCCAAAAGACTGTGTCTGTCGAAAGCAATAACGGCTCAAGAACTTGTGCAGAAAGAGGTTAGTACTCGGAGCTGCTGGAAAAAAATGGTATGGAGCCGATGCAACGAGGAGCGATGCATCTGGAAAAGTTCAATGATGTTTTTGCAGTGGAAAAATTCAGTTGATGCACTTCATGCATAAGGAATGCTGATCATTTTTGAATGCTTCTCATATTACATCGGCATGAACTGCTGCCGTAGATCATTAGTTACAATCATTAGGATTATGAATAGACAAACGTGTGAATGAGGATTTCTTGTCCTAACTTGCCTGTGAGTCCTGTCACAACAACCTTATCACAAAGCTATATATATTTGCCCTTGTAAGATCACCTTGTTATTTCATATTTAAACTCCAATCCAAATGCACTGTGTCGGGTGAAATGTGATGAGTGTTTGCTTCATCGTCTCTTGTACTGCGCTGATGCTTTGGGCAGGAGTCTGGTGTTGAAAGCGTGGATCTATCTGAAAGAGTTTTAATTACACACACAGCATAGTTCCTCTGCCAAAATCTTGCCTCGTTTTCTTCTATTGTACACTTAATATAGTACTACACCTTTATAGAGTGTTTTATAGTAAAGTATACATTTTATTGATTATATGAACGTTGATTATATCTTATCGTTTAAAAAAAATCAAAACCGTTAATTATCAGCGAGTAGCTTCATGCAGTTAATATATTAATATTTCCATTTGCGCTTATTTATGCTTTCGCAAATCTTTCTTTGCATGCACAAATACTTTTGCAATCATTTAACTAAAAATTGTAAGAGATGCCAAATCCTCAAGGAGCTGAAAAACAGCTTTTTGAGTGACAGTGATGATAAATATTGATCATCTAACAACGCTTTTTAAAGAGAGCTCTGTCAGAACCTCTGTTGTCTTGTTATTAGACTGCTCTGTGTTTGGCAGAACAAGGCTCTACGGGTCCGGAAAAGAGCTAGCTTGGTTCAGCTGGTAAATGCCACAGATTCCTCTGAAAACACGAACATCGTCACTCAGCGATTCACTAACAAAGGATGAAATGTTGGAGAGGAAGAGTGTGTGTTCCTGTAGAAGTGTTTCTCCGCTGCTAATGTGTGTGAAAACAGACGAGAGAAATGAAGATGGGAAGGTTTTGTTCAGGGTTTTAAGAGCTGAAGCTGGATTTGTAAGTAATATACTCTTGCTTGGACGTTTGGAAAGACACTGAATGGACATGTACGAGTTTGAATGGCAGATTTGTTCAGAAAATACAATTTGAATGGGATTTCTAATGAAAGTCATATGTGACCTTGGACCACAAAACCAGTCATAAGGGTCAATCTTTTAAATTGAGATTTATAAATCATCTGAAAGCTGATAAATAATCTTTCCATTGATGTATGGTTTGTTATGATAGGACAATATTTGGGAATCAAAAAATCTAAATATTGAGAAAATCATTTTTAAAGTTGTCCAAATGAAGTTCTTAGCAATGCATATTACTAATCAAAAATTTACTTTTGATACATTTACGGTAGGAAATTTACAAAATATCTTCTTGGAACTAGTGATGCACGATCATGATTTTTCGTGGCCGATTCCGATACCGATTTTTTGAGCAAACTGGCGATTCGATTCGATACCGATTTTTTCCTTTAAGCAACCAACAAGAAATAATGAAAGATTCTAACACAAATAAAGTGGTTATATAGTGAATATAGATTTGATTTAACATGTATAATATTTAATTGTTTAAAAATATATATATTTAAGAAAAATTTGCCCCCAAATTCATGTCTGTGGTGTTTCAACAATGGATGTCACCCTTTAAGAAAATGAATAATTCTATTTGGACTTCTTCCTGTGTGTAAGTCACTGCAGGTGCTGGTTGATCTGAGGGGTGCATGGGGAGTACATTCTTTCTTATACATTTTGAAGTTAGCTAAATCTCTGACAATTTCATGTGTTGTCATTAGTGTGGTGTTATGTTGATAACTTGCAGATCTGGCATATTTTAATAAAAAAAATATAAATATAATGTTGATATTTCCAAAATGTCCCTGATCTTGAAATCATCATGATGGTAGCCTCCATTTTAGAAAAGTCTAAGCTGATTTGTATGTGGTGTTACTGTCTCTGGTGTTAATGTATTTTCTAGTAACACAGAGCCTTTAGTAACTTGCACTATAAGGTATTTGGTGTTATAATTACTTCTGTGGTGTTACTTCAATAAGACATAGACATAAGTGGCTGTGTCACAAGTTTTTGATTAAAATTATTTAAAATTCAAAATGTTCTTAAGCTTTTATTTTAATGGATATAGCATATTAAACAAATTTTAAATGCCTATCAATATATTTTATAAGAAAACAAACAAGCATCTTTACAAATTCTGCCTCTCATTTGCCACCCCAGTTGAAGATGGACCAAGATGGTTTTAAATTGGGTTGAAACTACATAAACTGGCCTTAAATGAAAACATTAACAGTAACCATTTGAAATGAAAGGCAACATTTGCAGTTACAATCTAAACAACACAACACACATTCAACAGTCCAAACAAAGATGTTACTTAATCAACATTTGTTGTCGTTTTTAAAATTGGTGTAAAAAGGTATTTACCAGTGAAACTAAATAAAACCAAAGTAGGCTATATAAATAAATTATTCCAAAATGTTAAATCAAATAATGTTTAGTGCAACGAGCAAAAACAAAGATGCTACAGCTCGTGCTTGTTAAACCGAGTTAAGTCAATGTAATTTTAAGATAAAATAAAAATAATAATCTCGGACAGAACTGACGTTTATACGTTTGAACGTTTTATTCTTTACAAAAAGTAGCATTTCAGCTTTGTCACAAGTTGGTCTGTTTCTTTTCTCATCCAACACGTGAGAAGCTGAACAACTGTTCACGGTCTATTCTTGTGCAGGGCGTGGACAGATGCACGCATAAATTCTAGTGATGGGAAGTTCGGATCATTTTACCGACTCGGACCTTTGAGTCTCGTTCAAGATCAACGAACGACTCGAAAACCCGAAGACCGAAACAGGTGAACTAATTCCAGTACAGAACCTTTAGGATGGTGCGCATGCGCGACTGAACGAATCACTCCCCGAAACGACTCGTTCTTCTCGAGTCTCATTAAAGATTTGTTCAAGACCGACCCATCACTAGCAACTTCAGCTAGAGCAGCAAAGGAAAGCGGCTCTTATTTGTGTGCCAGTAACGTTACACCAACGGCTGTTCGCTTCATTGTATCTGTTTTTCTGTGTTTGTTGTGATCCTGCCGAATGTATTCCACACAAATGACATGTTCGCACTTTCGGAAAAATCGGCCGAAAAAAAGACAAAAACCGGCCGGTTGCCGATCGCGCATTATAAGCAAAAACCGGCCGGTTCCGATCTTTGGCCGGTCAACCGGTGCATCCCTACTTGGAACATGATCTTAATTAGGGGTCGACCGATTATCGGCCTGGCCGATTATCGGCGCCGATATTAAGCATTTTACCGATTATCGATATCGGCCATTTTAAAAACAGATTTGCCGATAATTTTTTTTCTTTAATTTTTTTTTTTTTATTTTTTTTATGCAAACAAACATACTATTTACAGGTGACATTATTTATTGGTGAATAAATAATACAGGTGCAACTATTTAATGTTTAAATGCACTATTTGGCTCGATGCAGCCTGTCTGAGCTCAACACTGTGAGAGTGAGGCGATCTCTCAATCTCTGAGAGCAATCTCCGCCCACCGCTCATCTGATATGTAGAGAGTCACGAGTCCGACCAATCAACGCAGAAAACTGAAGGCAGTCTCACACCGAGAGCACTTGCTAACTGGAGCTGCCTCAGTGATCACGCATCAGTTGTCTCTCAAAGGTAAAGCAGCAGCAGACGTTGCTGAAGTTACAAAACACCTCAATATAACCCATGATGTCCGCGATGCGGAAAATGCGGGCGGAATCGCGGAATGCAGTCATATAATGGAATTTACCGTATAACGCGGAATGTCATGGAATGTGTCGAAGTTTGGATGAATTAATCAAAAGTAGGTCAGTACACTTAAATCGACTCGCGCTATGGACTAGTATCTATTAATATTAAGCAAAAAACACTTTAAATATGAATCCTGCATGTTCTGCATCTCTGTTAATGAATGACACAGGCGATGCGGTTTCATTTACTGCACACATACATACTGAAGCGCACGTGGCGCTCGCGGTGACTTCAGCGTCTGCCGTCTCACTAAATGAGGACATAAATACATGAACAACATCCCCAGAACTGTTCGGAGAGTCACTTCATGAGCATTTGACCGTTTCATTTGAGTAAAACGATCATCATATCATATATACATAGGCTACAGAAACTTAAAAGGTCCTCATGGCAACCTGTCAAAATATAAGTTCGGTTTAGCCGAATATATTACTGTATACGTAATACAACTACAACAATTATTACAAATTTTGTTGAGAATAATCACAATACGCTAAATACGTTTACTTTAAGTTTTACAAAATGTTTACAGAATGCTTCTGGGTGATCTCTGTACTTATGTTATTATTAATATTATTAATATTACTGTTTATTTAATGTTGTTGTTATTAACAGTTTTCAGAATTAAAGACATGTTTAAAAGCATTTAAAGAACGGTTTTTTTGTCAGAGCTCTTGTTATTATTAATTTTGGCATTAATTTTCATTTTTACACCAGACACGTATATCGGTTCAAAATATCGGTTATCGGTCTACTTGATCTGTAATAATCGGTATCGGTATCGGCCCTGAAAAACACATATCGGTCGACCCCTAATCTTAATATCCTAATGATTTTTGGCATAAAAGAAAAATGGATAATTTTGACCCATACAATGTATTTTTGGCTATTTCTACAAATATACCCCAGCGACTTAAGACTGCTTTTGTGCTCCAGGGTCACGTATGTGCTCTAGTCTAGATGGATATATGCAGGGACTAAAATCAACACTCGCCAAATTAGAAAAATAAAATAAAACATGCACCAAATATCTTCCCAAAATTGTCATGCGAATGGTTTATGAATTTGTCAAACGAGGCATTTCAAAAGATGCTTGGAGGAGAACCGACGACATCAAACATCTGTGTAGTGTTGTAACTGTGCTGTTTATACACTAGTATTTTCAGCAGATTAAAACGGGTCTAAGTCTGTTATTTCTATCTTTTGCTGTAGTGTCAGTAGGAAATATCAGTTTATGCTTCAAAGAAAAACAATACTCGAGTGCACGAGGACAAAAGCATTTATTGTGCTTTGTCTGCTCGCTCTAAAATGCAACTCATTTATAAAACAGGAATTATTATAATGAGTGGGTTTAGTGCCAGTTTACCAGGACGTGATGATTTGGTTCTTTTTGACTCGTTGGATGGAAACGGTGCTTAATTCACAAATGTTTAATGTGATACTCCAGTCGTGTGCATGAGTTAATTCCAGTGTTTGTATGGAAACATAGCTGTTAAGTGTTAAGTGCAGCTGTATTCCACACCTAACGTAACGCTGTGTTGGGGAACAGGACACATTAGCAGTGTTTTAAGCACACGCTGCTGGAGCTGCCAGCTGTGAGTGATGGATGGATGCAGCGAGAGGCTTTCTGCTCCGGGATGAATGCTTGGTTATAGGTCTCGTAGCTCCATCTATCATGGATCAGCATTGACCTGTGTGACATCAACAAACGCCTGCATTAACATAGAGAGAGACCACAGGCTCTTCAGAGGCTAGAGCGGTAATATATGTGTGCTCTGAGGGGATTTCTAATTAATGTGATTATGTTGTATTTGAGAGGAAGCACACGCAGATATTGTTAGGGAATGTGTCGGTCAAGATAGTGTTTGTCTCTTAGTTGCTGTTTATGCCATGTTTTCTTGAAGCAGAAGATATGGTCACAAATGTTATCATGATATTTAGATATATCACAATCTCTATTTTCCATTAAAGGTAAACAGGGCTCTAAATTCTGACCCAGTTCACCTAAAAATGAAATGTACCATTATTTACTGAGTTTCTTTCTTCTGTTGAAGACAAAAAAAGATGTTTTGAATAATGCATGTAACAAACAGCTGACGGCAGCCATTGACTTCCATAGGAGTTGTTTTTTTCCATATTGTTGAAGTTAATGGCATTTTTCAAAATATCATCTTTTCCGTTTATTTTTGCGATTTAATACAAATTTCTGATTTAATCCAATACAAATATTTTTTTTAAGTGAAATAATTCATAAAACACAACAATTTTTTAAACAATTCGTATTTGCATGACATTCGTTTAAATACATATTTTTTAATATTTTATTATACAGTAGTAATATTTCTGTCATAATTTATTCCAAGTTAAACTAAACTTATTTGGGCATTTCAGTGTATATTTGACTGTAGTGTTATCAAATGAAATGGTGTAAATCTGCTGTAGTGATAGTCAGAGCAGCTCTGGAGATATGATATTGAGACGCAGACACTTAAACGCTGTTTGAGTTTGTGTGTAACAGACAAACTACGGCAATCATTCACACAGAGCATGCACTTAAATGAGCTGATGTCTAGAGCTTATCAATGTGATCCACATACACTTTTACTGTGCTCTTGATATGGTTTATCGCCCAGCTCTGCACATGTGTTGGTGTGTTAACACATGCTGAATTATTTTATGACTGTGTCCTGAAGTGCTGTGCCAAACGCTTATGAATCATCTCGGTACTAATGGCTGTGAGAAGGACCTTAATCAACCGTCTGACAAAAAAGAGAAAAATGCATGCATGCAGTTAGGCCATGCAAAAATAAAAACAACTTCATAAAGATGTTTTGCAACGCCTGAGCATGTTCTCTATCAAACTGTGACGTACTCTTTCAAACGGGAGTAATATGTACCATGAGGGTAGTAATATGAACATTTTAGACACTAATATGTGCTGTTATTGTACTGATGTACTGAAAAAAGGTACAAAGTGTATCTTCCGGGTGATAGCTTTTGTACCTCTTTTTCTGAGAGTGTTGAACAAAATTGTCTGCATTTTATGTTTTAATTATGACTTGGATATTTCTGTTTTCCATTGCCCTACATTGATGTGTAAATCTAAGGTCTATTTCTTGATCAGATGCAGAAAGCCAGACGGCTGTGGTGTGTCGATTGGTGCTGATTCGATCCGTTTCCAGCAGGCGTGTGGATAAGGAGGCATGACCGTCCTGCTATAGAGGCGATGCTAACGCGAGTGTGTTGATCACCGAGGCGAGCGGGAGCATGATTGCGGATTGCTCGGGGTTTTAATTATGGAAATCATGAGCTGTTAAGAGTGCTCAAAGCTTTGAGCTAATGGTGAACGTCATAAAAACAGTACATTGAGTTTGGTTGCAGTACAGTCCGAGATTTGTTTCATGCTTGTGGTTTTATTCAGTAATATTTAGCACACTTGGAATTTAAAAACTATTTCTGGATTATAATTACAGACAGCGCATTGTATAATAAATTAAAGCAAATTAAAAAGCAACAAATTTTTCATTTGCTGTGAAAAAATCTCTCATATTTCAACCCCCCTCCCCAAATGAATGTGGGCTTTTAGGGTCACTTCCCTTATTTACTGTTTCAACTGAGGAGTATGTTTTCTTGTTTGGTGTTTTGTGACGTAAAGGAGCTTCATTAACAGACAAGATGTTGAGAATGCAGCTGAAACACGTTTTTGAAAAAATTAATACATTTATGCCCCCCAGTTTTTGTAAGACTGCTTTAAACATCTCTCAGGAAGCTTTTTTTGTTGTCGTCGTTGTTTTGCGTGTCATACATTGTATTGAAAATATAGATTATGTGCGTTATCACTGCCACCTATTATTGGGTGTCGCCTTATACATGGCAAAGGTCAATATATCGGTAAGATTTGGCATTTTGTAGTTATCGGCATCGACCAATAATGTAAGTGGGACTTTTATGCTTGCTTTCAATTCTTTTTTTAACCTATTTATCTATTTGTGAAAATTCTATAATAGACTTACTGATTTCAAACGCTGCAACAAACAACTTAGTTATATATATTATGTAGAATAAATATACATTTAATTTAAGCAATTGTTATGCATATATTTGTACTATTTATACATAAAATAGTGTGATATCATATCAGCACCCTGCTCTCTAAGATATCGGCAATCAAAAATCCATATCAGATTTTAGCCTTGCCATATTAACACACTTTTATGCTATTTTACAGCATTTTACCACACTTCCCGAAGCGAGATTATTTAAAAGGTCTCCCTGGGAGTGTTTCTCTCTCCAGAAATACACCCTCATCTTGCATCGCTGAAGCTGAAAAAGTTCAAAAACTTGAAGTCAGGCATTTTAATTACTTTGCAAGCTTGTGTATTCAATCTCGGTCATTGCAGACTTTCCTCTAAATATTAGGCTTGCATGATAAAGGTTAAACCGTTGATCATGACAATTTAGATTGAACAAATCCTGCACTTTAACATAAGCACAAATCAAGAGATCGTCAACGTGGTTTGCTTGCAGATTTAGTCACCACAAACGACAACATGAAAGTCCGGCGGTACTCTTTTATTTGAGCAGAATATCTCCGTAGAGAACTTGTGATTTCAGCTCATCAGGGCTGTTTCTGTCATGTAGAGAGAGAGAGTGCACACGGTGGCCACATCGGGAAGATTAACTAAACCACTGAGCAGAAAACCTATCCGTTTGAAGAGAAAAGCGCTGATTGGAGGATTTATACTCTTGTTATCTGGCAACCACATCCATGAAATCTTGTGGAGGCTTGTTACGAATGCAAGATAATACAAATACCAAATTAAAATGATGTGTTTTCAGGATAAATAACCAGCAGGCAAATATCACAAATTATTATTTGAAATCATGACCATGATTGAAATACGATTGACTTCACAGAGATATATATATATATACACAACACACACACACACACACACACACACATGGTCAGAATTATTGGCACCCTTGGTAAATATGATCAATACAGGCTGTAATAATAAATGTGCATTTTTAATCCTTTTGATCTGTTATTTTTTTTAAATCACAAAATCGAAGCTTTCATTGGAGAACAAGAATTTAAAATGGGGAAATATCATTATGAATGAAATGTTATATGGATCTGCTCTAAAGTCTAATAAGGAGTTGCACTGATCTCTTTTTGTTTTGTTTGTTTTTCCTCATTTGTCTGACTCGTCTGTGGTTTGTTACACTGCCTTTCTCCTGAGCTGTCACAGGCTATGCTAACAAACAAATCGTTATTTTAGCTAGTGCTACTAATGAGTGTGAAATACTGAGTGATTTGTTTTTGACTGGGACCCGCTGCGGTGTCTTGTAACTCGGGGAATCTGCGCGGACACAAGGAGGAATTGTGTTCTGGGGGACAGAAGAGGGGAACGCAGGATTGGGAGCAGAAAATGAATTCAAGGCTTTTCTTTTGTCCATTTATCATGAAAGTTATTTTCTTTCCTTTTGAATTTCAGTTCAATAGTTATAAATCCAATGAAGCTGTAGTGGCTGCACTTTGCTATGCTTTTCTTTGGTATATATGAACAGAACAAGGGAAAAAGAGGCAATTATCTGAAGTGCATTGGAAAGAGTAGTGTCTTCATGATTCATGTGAAATGTAATGCATTGCTTATTCACTCTTAAAGATGTTAAAGTTTTGGGAACACTTTACAAAGAGGTTTCATTTGTTAACACGAACTGACGATGAAAAATGCTTCTAAAGAGTTTGTTAAAGGATAGTTCACCCCAAAATGTACATTTGCTGTTGTACTTACTCTCAGGCCATCCAAAATGACTTTTTCTCTTGAGTAGAACAATAAAGAAGATTTTTAACTGAAACCGTGATCCTTGGGGAGTCATAAAATGCAAGTCAGTGGCTACTGTTAAATTGAGATTAAAAAAAACATATCAGGCAACACAAAATGAACACCCGTGGCTCCGGTCTTATGAAGCGAAACAATCAGTCTGTGCAAGAAACTGAACATGATTTATTATGACCTGTAATCCCGAGCTCAGACAAACGGTCCGGAGTGATGTCTGCTTCACGAACGAATCATTCTTTTGAACCGGTTCTGTTCAGTGAACGGGATGAATCAGTTCATCAAATCAGACTGAAGCGTCTGAAACCGTTTGCAGCTCGAGCAGCACAGATCTACAAGTTACTCACTCGATGAGCCAAAACAGCGGCGAATCTGATGCTGTGATGAATGAGCTGGTTCAGAGCTCTAGTCTCGCGTAGACAGGCCTTCTGACTGACGGCTGAAGGTCTGGAACCCATGGCAGCTTTCATTGCCAAGCCCCGCCCATGAGGCCGTGTGACTGACATGTCAAACAACCAATCACAGTTCGTTTCGTTCAGAGTCATGTGTCCGGGCGTGGAAATGTCGTCACAAAAACAGACCGGTGTGTGAAACTGTCGGATGTATTTTAAAGACTATATGCCATGAACTTTTAATATTTCATACTTTAGAAACTCCAGCGTTTAGTTGACACTGATAAGCGTTCGCCGTCACATCTGTAAACACGACGGCTTTCTTCTTTCGTGAGGGGGTTTGGTGCCAAGCCATCTTTGTTTCCAGGCGAAACGTTAAAGAACGCGACACACATCTCCCGGAAATCCTGTTTAATTCAACCAATCCGACGATGACTTCGACACTCCTGAAGCGTTTCCAGATAAGTGCACCGTATGCATCAGACGTTTAGCCAACGGTCCGTGGACGTGATGTCTCAGGCTGAGACTACAGCTCCTCCGACAGTCTCTGAACTGAGAACGGTTCGACTCGGACCGAAGACTGATGAGCCGCTCGTATAGAGCTGCACGATAAACTAGGCAAACGCTGTGAATGTCATGCGCATCTTATCAATGAAGCACGGTTCTGTGATCAGTATTAATCTCCATCTAAAGGCCAGAGAAACTTCAAATACATCCCGCAGAAGAAAGCCAGGAAAGAGTGGGAGCTGAATAAACTCGATTTAACTGCTTTCATTGATTCAAAGTGACTAATAAACACAGTCACGCCTATGGTAATATATGGTTTATCTGAGTTCTTCTTATTATAATTTTCCTTTATAATAAAGTATATAATAATGCACTGCTTGGAACACTTGGACTGATGTAATGAAGTGAGTTTGGAGTAAAAACCTCAGTATTTTTACATGCTTTCAGATAGAGCAGCATTTATTACACAGAGCCGTAGTTCATTGAGAAGCTCATTATTGCGAACGATTTCTTCAATTTCATAATCGAGCGATAATATCATCTATATTATATTTTATTAATTTTTTTAGTTTATTCATTTATACATGTACATGCATGTAAAACACCCACATTTGTCATCATAATTGGGTGCTTTAATAATATAATTGCGTGACAATACATCATTGCATGATTATGGGAGTGAGCTAGAGAACTGAACCAGTTTATTAAAACAGACTAAAAGAACCAGTTTGTGGAAATAATCAGATCTTCCCGCTTGCTTCCCGAGGCTCTGGAATACAGGTTATAATGTTGTTAATAACTGATTGTTTTGCTTCATAAAACCTCAATATATCATCAAGTCCAACACACATTATAGTCTATAGATTCCATAGTCGTGCACAAATATAAATAGTAATACCATGGCTTGTAATAATTGGAAACATTACAACGTCTTTGCCAAAAATGACTGATGTCTATCCGCTAAGGTGGAGCTGGGGACTCGATGTATGACTGATGACGGAGCAGGAGCACATTTAAAGGCCACTGATCGGGACGCATCAGATCAGGGCTGAATAATGTGGCCTGCCAGACTTAACCCATGCTTGATGCATTACAAAAGACTAATACAGTTAGGATCCAAACGTTATATAACCAGCTTGAAAGCACTTGAATGTGTGCTGAATAAGACAGGTGAGCTCATACATTTGGATTAAGTCGTCTTTGTGCTCTGTTTGTGATCTGCTTACACAGTTTCCCACGAATCCAGCAATATTTCATGAGTTATTCGCATGTAATCTCTCGTTTCTCTTCCACAATCCTCACCAGCTGTGTGTTTGGGAGGGCGTTTCATTCACCTTTAATCCCAGTATTAGCGTTGTTAACTGTGGTAAGGTAAATCAATGCCATGGACCAGGCACCATTGTACTTGTCAAAGCATGATCAGATATCCAGCTGCAAATGCTGAATTTTAGTATTGATAATTTGAAATGAAAATCATATGTAGGTCAGATTATTCATATCATTTGTGAACTAAATCTGCCGTGTAAAGCTTCTCTGTTGAGCTCAGACACTGTTGAAGGTGGATATGTCCACATTTTATATCACTCAAATCTATAAATGACATTTACATAACATTTACCTTCAGCAGTTTCAAATGATTTTAATCTA
This sequence comes from Gymnocypris eckloni scoliostomus, assembly GCA_027564155.1. Classification (NCBI taxonomy): domain Eukaryota; kingdom Metazoa; phylum Chordata; class Actinopteri; order Cypriniformes; family Cyprinidae; genus Gymnocypris; species Gymnocypris eckloni. The sequence goes on from CM050422.1 coordinate 30,987,282, forward strand.
TTATATTTGTATGCGTTATTATTCCAATTTTAACACATTTAGCCCCATCTGGCATCTATTTGATATGTTTGTGTAGTTATTGCATGTTTTTCTTCTCTGTTATTGACGGTATATTTGATTATTTTCACTTGTTGGCACACTATCACTAAGGTCCCGTGTCAATATTTAAGTGCACTTAAAAAAAGCTACAAAAGCTGTCATTTGTGTGGTACATTTCCTAAAGTATTTGACAGCCCATGACAGCTTTGTACCTCCTTCTCTGACTGTGTGAAAGTTTTGTATTTAAACATTTGCTTACTTGCAGATCAATACTTAGCCTATTATCTGCATCCACCAATCTGACTTATTAATGCTGGATAGTTGACAACACAAACATGACGTCAGACTGATATTTAATCTATTTATGCATCATGTCCTGTCCTATAAAACTGCAATGATCAATTAATCAATACTTTACTTAAACACTGTAAAAGTACTTTTAAGTAAGTCAAGTGTGTAGTAGGCGTATACATGAGTAATGTCATCAGGGTGTCAGTGCTTTAGCTGAAGTGTGTTTTGTCCACCATTGGGAAAACACTACTTACTGAACTGGTTTATGAGTCAAGCTTTTACAACAAAACCAGATTTCCATTGCTCTGGACACAGCACAAGGGCGTTAAAATACATAAAGCAATAATGCATAAAGGAAAGATTTTGAGTAAATGCACAGGAGATAAATTCTTCTAATCATATACACCAAGTATGGTTAACCTACAAACTATAATTCAGGGATGGACAAATATATTAAATGGAAAATAAAGCAACATCAGAGTGTACAGATCAAATGAACCATTGGAAAAAATAAACACAACTTTAGACCATAAACTTTTGAAACACTGATCAAGATCACATTGAAGTTTTGTATTAGTTGTGCTAATTTTAGAAATCCGTGATTGATGGAGAGAATCTGTGTTCTCTCAAATGTGAACTTATCGTGTCAATCTTATGACAGTGGGTTATTTTTGACACTTTTATAATCCTCGTTTGAGAACAAATTAAAAATACCGCTTCACGTCTTTAATTAGCAGCGTTTGAGCTCAATTTTGGATGCGGCTGTACGTCTGATTTGTGCCGTTTCGCTTGCATGTATGCATTCTTCATTTTCTCCCGTCTTGGTCCTGGCAATTGAAAATGAATTAACATTCCAGCTCTTTATGTTCTGCTTCTTTAAGCCCGTGGAGAATACTCGGAGACGAACCCTGAGAGGTCAAGCGACACTTACCAGTTGTCAATCTTCCTGGTCGAGCCGCCCACCCCTTTCTTCCCCGTTCATTCAGTTCCTCAGGTCTTCGGCGCTCTCAGGCATTCTTCCGGGGGTCTCTGAGACGGGACGCTCTGGATGAATGTCACAAACACAGATATATTTGATCTCGAGTCCTCCTGGGGGCCATTTCCCCAAGTCTTCATTTCACAGAGCCCAGAACACACAGACGGAGTCAGCAGAATTCACTGTGTAACGCTGCATCTCATGGGATCCGGCACACTTTAAACGAATAAATCAAAGACACATAATAAAACAATCAAAATAAAAAACAGTGAAGACACTGTGATTACTATTGTTCACAATTAACTACAACAACAATAATGATTATTATTATTTACAGCTAATTTTAATAATAAACCTCTGTTGTGCAGCACTTTGTTCGCCTAAAAATGTTTAATTTTCATTCGATTGTTTTTAAGAGTAAATTAATGACATTCCTATGCCTTAATTTGATTACCACCATTTTCGATTAATACATTTTTATTAAATAATAAATCCACACAACACAGAACGTCTAAATTTATAAATAAATAAATATTTCATAGTGCCTAATTTTATAAAAAAGTACTAAAATATTAAGTTGTTAATGTTTTAATGCTTAAATTGATTAGACATGCTGTTTGATTATTAAACCATTAAAGCGGAGCCCCAAAAATTAACACTGAATTTAGACATAAACACATTTTATTTGTGAAACTTTTAATATGTCTTTGTTAAAATTGTACAAGTGCTGTTTGATTACTAAAATGTAATTTAACCATTAAAAGAGAGGCTAATATTAAAATGGGAGGAAAACACTGAAAATTGAAAAATAAATAACAAATTTCGATTTTAAGAGAAATTTTTAATAACCGTTTATTATTCATATGGAAAATGTATCTTATGACCAGTCATATTTAACTAAGAATATGCAATATATATATATATGATAAAATAATGATCAAGATGTCCAGTGTTTTGTCTCCTTGGTATGGAATCAAATGCTTGATATTGCCTCACTGTGCATCATGTTTCTGTTATTTCATATCTCTCCTCATGCAAAACATCCGGCCTCAGTCAGGAATGGAGCAAAGCTCTCTAAAGCGAATCATTGAATCCCTTTATTTCAAGTCTGAGCAGATCAGAACAAACAGAGCGGTGTTTATGGTGCTGATAATGCTCCGGTGTTTCCCAGCAGTGTGAGGTTTGAGAGACTCCTCCGGCACCAGCGGGTCACGTCCTAAAACACTCCCCGAATCCCATAATGCAGTGCGCTAAATGGTCTCCTACATGAATGCACAGTAAGAGATGTGGCTGATTATCTTTATATGATTAGGCTTTGATTCACTTAATTAAGTGTATTAGTGAGATGTAAAACATATTCATCCTTAAAGGCATACTCCATCCAAATGGTTTATCTAAGCACACATATTTATAAAAATGACCATCTCTGTGAGTGCAGTGTTAATAACTGATGACATGTAATCTGGATTGTACTAATTAAATCCTTGTAATTATTTTAAATACTTAGAATACAGGTACTTTTGTATTGATTACAAGATTGCATATAGAAGGTCACACAACGTGCATGTAAACAGAAATAATATTTCATATGTGTTTTATTTTGATTGTTGTAATTGTAAACAAGGTTTATTTGAATTTAATATTTGTATGATTTAATTATTAGTTTTTCATTAAACTTACACACACCCTGCCGTTCCTTCTCTAAAATTAATATTATGTTTAAGGCACTTCATGTTATTAATAACAATGAATGGAATACATTTACTTTCTCTCTGTGTTTTAATATCAATAAGGTACAACATTATCCTATTTAAATCATTGGTGAGCAATCTATAAGTAGTCTGAGTATATTACCTGATTGTGTAATGTTACTAATTACATTTTCTGTCATTTAATCTGGAATCAGTAACGGATTATAATTAGTGATTAATCTACCATCTTTATGGATCCCTCAAAGCTGATGCTTCAAAAACCACACAAAACAAACACGATGGGAATCCATACGACCCGAGCTGATGAATTAATGTCTTATGAAGAGTTATTGATGATTCTCAAAATTTTTAAGATTATTAATTACAATTATTGTAATTTTAGATTTTTTATTTCAGAATTATTGCTCTTTTTACATCACAAATCAATAATGTCATGCATGGTTTGCTTGCAGATTATTCACAGTAAACAACACAATCGACTGACTGTACTACACTTGTACAGCTCGCTAAACTCCAGTCTACAGTTCTGCCGATGCGTTCAGCTCATCAGCGCTTTTCTGTAATGTAGAGAGAGAGAGAGCAGCTGTATGGTTGCCAGGTTGGGAAGATTAAGGAAACCACTGGACAGAATATGTATTCATTCAAGAGAAAGGCTCTGAAAGGGGGATTTAAACTGTTGACATCTGGCAACCACAATCATGAAAGCTTGTGGAGGCTCGTTACCAATTCAAGCCAATGCCACATTAAAATGAAATGAAGACAATTCTGCTTAAGAAATTAAGAGAAGCTGAAATAATGTGTGTGTGTGTGTGTGTGTGTGTGTGTGTGTGTGTGTGTGCGTGTGTGTGTGTGCGTGTGTGTGTGTGAAAAAGACAGTTGACCGGAGTGATGGTTTATAGCGTAAAATGTTTAAAACAATAGTATTTTTTCATACACAGCTATGTTTTACTTCAGAAGACACTGATTCATTAACCGGGGTCATATGGATTACTGTTGTGTGGTTTTTAAAGGAAACCGTGCACTTTCATTATATTGACTCGATGGATTATTTTTCCAAAACTCTCACTTTGTGTTCAGTTGAAGAAAGAAATTCATACATTTGGGATGCATGAGTTTGATTAAATTACAATAGAATTAATTTTTGAGAGTTAATTCTCTGGGTGCTTCAGAATTCACAGTGTTGTTATTTAGTGTCCAATGTGCCCTTGCTAATTGTTTAATTAAGTACAAGTGTTTGATTTCCAAAACCGCACTGCTTCTGCATGCCAAGGTCGACATCGTGCAAAATTGTTTTTGTTCTGCATCAGATGTTAAATGCATCTGCAAGAATATTTCCTGTTTTGAGACATAATTAATTTTGTCTTCTGCGTGGAAGGACAGAAACTGTTTCTGTCTCTCTTCATCCACATCAGTAGAGAAGTGAGAATGGCACCGTGTTTATATTTGGGTTCATTATAAAATAATCAGTGCACTTGATGATGAGGGTGCTTTGATGAAGCACACTTCAAAGTGCACCATTGCACAGGATTCCCTACCTGTGCCGTAAACGCTGCCCCAGTGCAGTGCGGATGTGTCGAGGAAGATGAAAGTATTATTTAGTTTGTGTGTTTGTGCACATGTGCATGTCTCTGGAAATGAATTTGAGAACAAAGTGAGTGTGACATGTCATCTGTCTTCAGCGTTTGGCATTGTGTTATAATGAGCTCGGTCTCAGATATTGCCTTCTACTAAAGCAGGCAAAGAGTCTGAATGTGTTTGTTCCCGTGAGATAACAGGGGAATGCAAACACACACAAGAGAGAGGGGATTTTAGGAGTTTATCAACTGAACCTGTTGCCACAGTAATTATGATGTGCATATGAGAGATCTGTCTGTAATCTTCAGAAACACAGTGGGGTTTAAAGGTAGACCAGATATGTCAATGCAATGTTTGAAATCCATTGTATGCTGGAAATAAAAGATATGGTATTATGAATGTTGCACGTTAGGAGTAAGATTGAAGGCTATTTTGAGGCCTAGAGTAAGATCCAATTCAAGTTCAACAGAACATTGGTACAAAGTTTGTAATAATTAAGAAGATGATGACGTCTCTTCTGCTTTATTTGCTCAAAAATACAGTAAAAGCAGTAATATTGTAAAATATGATTACAGTTTAAAATAATGGTTTTCTGTCAGTATATGATAAAATGTAATTTATTCCTGCAATCAAAGCTGAATTTTCAGTATCATTACTCAGAAATATTCAGAAATCAATATTGATATTCAATTAATTATGGTTATTATTATCGCTGTTCAAAACAGTTTTCACTGCTTTATATCTTTGTGAAAACTGATACATTTTTAAAGGATTCTTTGATGAATAGAAAGCTCAAAAGAACAGCATTTATTTTAAATGAAGATATTTTGTAACATTATAAATGTCTTTATTGTCACTTCTGATCAATTTAATGCACCCTTGTTTGAATGAAATAGGCTAGATATAATATATGAATATTTCTCACGCTAAACCTTTAAGTGGTAGTTTATCACACTTATCACAACAATATTAGGCAGCACAACTGTTTTCAACAATTCTAATAATTAGAAATATTTCTTGAGCAGTATATTATTATGATTTCTGAAGATCATGTGACACTCTGAAGACTGGAGTAATGATGCTGAAAATACAGATTTGATCACTGCAATAAATTACATTTTACATTATATTAGAATAGAAAAGTTATTTTAAATAGATTAATTATTTCACAATATTACAACTTATACTGTATTTTTCATCAAATATATTCAGCCATTGTTAGCATGAAATACCTATTTTAAAATAATTTAAAAGGAGTAATTATTCCACATGTTAATTGACAGTATAAACAGATGATAAATTATTAGTTGGGGGCTTTCAAAGTAAAACAAGTTCTAGTATTCTTTAGTTTTTTTGTTCTGTTGTATTGGTTCAAGTGTATTTCTGTAAACATGTCTGTTTTTGGCCGGTAAGGACATTTTTCTGTCACTGGTGTTGGGTATTTTGCACGTATCCTCAGTTTTTACAAGTAGATTTATCCTTGCAGTCATCTAATGCTCACTCGTGAACACCGTTTTTCTTGATGTGTTAATGTAATTCTGATTGAAGAGGGACTTCGAAGAGCTCGTCCCTTTTTTAAAATATCCCGTAGCGTTTCATTTACGTTTACAGCCGCTTGCGACAGCCACAGTCCTGCTAAAAATGATTCTCATAGATCCTCTCTTTAGATTTGATATCACACTGTTACTACATCTAAACCGTGCTCATTTTTAGTGACGGTTATGATGTGTAGTTTGATAAGCGAGTCTGCGTGGCATCAGTGCTGTTTATAATGCAGAGGCTGTTTAACTGAGATGTTTGATCTCCTCCAGTGCAATTTAAAACAGAATATTCTGTGTAGAATTGAAACGGCTCGGATACGTTTGGTGGTTATGATTAGCTTTGTGCCGTCTCGTCTCTGCAGCAGGTTGCGTGACAGACTTGGAAAGCATAATTGCACTGGCTGAATCGTTCACTATGGACGTAACTTTGCAGCTACATGCCAACTAACTCTCATTAGAGTATTAGGAGGCTGTTTTAGGCTTAGGGTTAATAGAATACATTGACATGTTGTTGCAAAGTTACTTCTAGCTATTAGAAGGTCTGAAGTGGACTATCAAGATAAAGTGTTACCAAATAGGAAAGGTGTAAACAAAGAGGAGCGCCCTTCAAATTCTACACAAGCTACAGTTCTAGTTTTAACATGATTTATTATTCAGATATTCCCCTTTAAATACAATAAGCATCAGCTGTATGCAAAGTGACCAACATCTAGTTTTCAGATAATGAAAATGGGTATTATTAATTCAACAATCTCTGTGCATATCCATATCTCTGGAACTGAATGAAACAGGGCCTTGAAAATTAAGATTCAAAAAGAAAAGCTTATTAGGAAACAGAATCTAAAAGGATATCGAGATAACTTTAATACTTCTAGAGCTACATGTACACAAACTACAGGGGAAATAATATTTACGGCGCAGACAGGTTTTGTTCAATGCTAATTTTTGATTGAGGGAAAGAATATACATTTTTGATTTCAACATTATTTGTTTAAAAGATAAGTGTCATCTGTATGCAAAGTGACCCACGGTCTGATGTTGACCACTGAAAATGTGTACAATTTAACAGATACTAACCCTAACTGAACCAAACAGGGACTTAACAATGAAAAGTAATAAAGTATTTTATTAAGACCCAAAATCTAAAAGTGCTTTAAGATATATTTAATACTTCTTGAGCTACATGCATCCAAACTTTAAAGAAAAGCTTGAAAAGTGCCTTTTCTTATTTTTGAACTGTCAGCATTGGCTTATAATGCAACAAAGATTTCAACATATTTTACTAACAGATCTACCAATCGCTGTGTAAAAATAATATAATAATGCTACAATCTTTTTGAAGTCATTTTTAGTTTGACTCCAAATCTCCAAATCCAAAATTGTCATTTTGACCCCCTCTACAAAATAGTGGATTACTCAGTAAATATACATTTATTACATTTAATATTTTGTCTTTCATTACTACACGTTTATCTTTCTTCTTCAAAAAAATAAAATATGAACTAAATCTCAAATTTGAGCCAGGGACCTCTGGTTGAGTTGACATGGTATTAATAACTCACGTGACTTCAGATTCTGAGAGTTCATATGTGTCACATTTTGTCATCGGATTGGGAAAATAGTCTGATTTAAGCATTTACATGCATACCCCCCACCTCCTCCAATCAGAATCAATTTAGCTCTTTTCAGTCACATTGAGCCATCGATCCCAAAACAGCAATCCAATTACAGAGAGTCGTTTGAGCTTTTACAGCTTGATGTGGATGTGATATGATTTCTGTTTTAGTGATCCTAATTCACACTGCTAATTATTTTGTCTTTAATGTGCTTTCAGATGGAGCATGAATGGTGAAGGGTGGAGAACAGTAGATTGCTGATGTCTGCGTGGCCTACACACTGTCTAGATCCTCTTTACAATCGATACCATTGACCAACATCTGGAGACGCTCTTGAATAACCAAAATGGCAACTTCACGGTGGAAATGTCCCCTGGTGCATGGACTCGTGTTAACTCTGATTTTTATACAGTCTTCAGAAGGTAAGACTATCTTTATAGACACTATAGCCTGCTGTAATCATGTTGCACAACTGTGTTTAGTGAATATAGTGCACCATCCAGCTAAACATGTTAATGGAGGCTGTGGAGACGTCATTATTCAGCTCAATAACAGTGTGAAGGTCATCAGTTTGAAATGTTGTTGTGTTTGGTTTCACTTTGCTCATTGACTGATGTTCTGCCATGATTCGGTGTAATGTCATAGTCCTGCATAGTCAATACTGAAATTTAGGGATGCACCGATACCGCATTTTACAGTACTCGCCCGATACGATACTTTTATTTTGATACTTTCCGATACCAAGTACCGATACCGTCATTGCTTTTGTAAAAAAATTTTTTCAAATTGGGCACAGAAACCAAAAGAGTATGTATAATGTTAGTTGGTTAACTTCATTTATCAAATAGATGCAGTCAAACCAAAATGTATTCAAACATCTTCAACATTTCTCACATTATCACAGTTTATTCGCTATAGTTTAGAAAATGGTAATAAAATATGACAAGTACTCAGTTAAACTGTGTCAGAACTAAATACAGCTTGATAATGTCAGATAACTTTGATAGAAATGGATTACAAATAATCAAAAATTATTCAGACAGCTGTTAGTATGACAATATTTACACAACTATCAATACTTTGTCAGGCCATCCTTAGTCTTAATGACAGCGTGTAGTCTCCTGGGCATGAATCATTTTTGGTCCCAAGTTTATATCAATTTTACTGATAGAATTTTTGGTTATATTATGTATATACTTTATTTTGCTATCCTCACTTGCACCCACTAGTAAAAAAATATCGATATCTGGTGTCTGAATGATATTTGGTTTGACTGTATATCATTAGCTTATTTTCACACTTAATCTTGCCCATTAAAATGTATTTTACAAGTTTTTGTTACTTTCACATTTTTTTTGCTCTATGGTACATAATCTTTAATTAAGTTAATAGCATTAGTGCTGCTCCATTGCACCGGCTCACTACTGTAATCACACGTTTTGCTGTAATAATGGAGGGAACCACTCGTTATAAATGTCCTAACTGTGATATTTTCAGAAATAATTAACTTTTTTTCATCTGAAACATGCTGAGATTTATATTCCAAAACCTCTCCTATAATGCAGAATCACTCATGAAGCAAGCAAAGCGTGCAACGCTCGCACGTATCTGTACTGGTGCAGAATGAGAAGGACAAGCCCAGTACAGCCCAGTGCATTTCACACAGGCTGATCGTGCATGCTATGGGTTGAAATTAAATGATGGTTTCTAGTAGGGGTGTCGAAATTAATGCATCGCGATGAAGACTTGGACAACTCTGCATCGATGCAGTAATAGACAGTAACGATTATAGCCTGTGCATACGTGCTTGTCACGCGAGTATTAAAAATGCACTCTCTATTTTAACATCTGAGCTTGGCTTTTTCCTGCATATGTGTGTGCGCTAGAGACAAACGTGCACATTGCTAGTGCTTCCACTCGCTGTTATTTTAGTCTTTTACTTTAGATAATGCTTTCATTTCTGCCATTTGCAATGCAGTCGTATTAGATGCACAAAACTCACGTACTGACAGACTTTCACGTGAGCTTTCTGCTTGTTTGTCCAGAAGCTCGCGGCTGCAGCTAAATGCACTTGCATCTACTTTTATGACACGAAATGGATGTAAACCGTTATGTTTTCAGAGCAGGACAAAACATCTGATATGTGAAAATAGATCTGTGCATTCGTGTGAATGCAGCCTGTTAAAGCTGCCACTGTCTATGATCTCATCAGTAATAATCAAATGGCAATAAAGCCGATTAAAAAATAAAAACCCATAACTATGATTATCTGTAAACCTTCGATAATCAAAGCACTCCCAGATACTGAAAGTACTATTTGTTTATCACTTGTAATGATCTATCAGAGTCCGTTGCATAAATCCTGACCCATGGCTTCATGGGATAGTAAAGTGTCCTTTGGATGCACAATTCAGTATCTACAAGGAATTAGTTGGACAGCCTACTGTTTTATGAATACTGTGAATTTGGACATACCTCCCTGTATAGTAGGGAATTATTCATCTTCAGATTCAGCCAATGTCTTATTTTAGTTTAGCTGCCTCCTTTTCTCCCCATCATTGCCTGTTCCTCTTACTCTACTGTAATATTATAATTAAAACTGGCAAAGCCAAAAATGAATAGCTGTAGCATGCAATCTGTGTAGATGTTAGACAGCAGTTGTGATTTTCACTGGATTTGCTGCTTTGACAAACTCTGAGAGTATGTATTGTGCATCTTTCCCAACGGAGTGACGGTTCTCATGTTCCTGATGAGTCTGATTTGGTCAGGCGTTATTGTGTGTGACAAACCATTTCATGCTGCGCTTGTCTTTTGTTTTAGTGTTTGCTAGCTCATGTCTGAATCATGAATATGTGACACAGATATCATAAATTATCACTGCATTTCTATGGGAAAAGTGTCAAGCACACCAGAGATATGATTTATGTTTTGCCACAATTTCATATCTCCAGCCACACAATCTGTCCAGAAAGAATTTCTCAAAATGACACATATTTGCTTATACGATCTGGATTTTAATGTAGGACCTAGTATATTAATTTACATTAATTTTCCAGAAATGTCTTGCATGTCGCAGGATTTTTAACCACTACTACTTTTAGTAGCTGAAAGACTTTTTTCGCTCCAAGAAGAGTTTTCTTTCCCTAAAATGTGCTGCTTTGATCAGCTGACACATAATCAATTTTTATGTTTTGATTTTGGTTTATCTTTTATAACTTTGGGAATTGGGAGGTTTGGATCTGCACTCAGCTCTTTGTACATCGATGTTTGTTCTCATCTGGCATTCATCTTCTAGCAGCGAGACGCATATTTCTGTGAGTTTCTTGTGTTCTGAATGACTTCTGGAAATATGAGATGATTAAGAAAAAACATCATATTTTTGTACTAACTTTTCAAACATTAACCTCAGCTGAGTTTGGGTTTGATGTATCTGTTGAGTAAGCAAGTAGACAGAATGGCACAATTAAGACCACAGTGTTTTACTACAGTGAAGAGTAATCTTAAAGAGTCATGACATGAGGAATCTCATTTTCCCAGATTGTTTGATATGTTAGAGGTCTTTGTAGAATTAAAACATCCTGCACGTGTCAGAGGTTAAAACATCCTCCTCAGCACAGACACACACAGACACAGACACACACACAGACACACACACACACACACACACAGACACACAGACACACACACACACACACACACACACAGACACACACGGAGACACACACACACACACACACACGACACACACACACGCAGACACACACACACGACACACACACACACACACACACACACGCACACAGACACGCACACAGACACGCACACAGACACGCACACAGACACACACACACACACACACACACACACAGACACACGCGACAGACACACACGACACACAGACACACACACACACGCACACGCACACACACACACACACACACACACACACACACACACACACACACACACACACACACACACACACACACACACTGCATTTATATAACCAATCTCCAAAAACATCTAATTTGGTATTCACTTTTTTAAAATATATATGTTTACCAAGGCAAGGAAAGGCAAGTTTATTTATATAGCACATTTCATACACAGTGGTAATTCAAAGTGCTTTACATAAAAAGTGAAATAATCATTCACAGCAATAAAAACAAGGAGTTAAAAATAATAAAACAAGGAATTTTAAAATGATATAGAAATTGATTTAAAATGAAATTTAAAACAGTTAAATAGAAAATGATTATACATAAAATAATGCAGTCAGTTCGGACGTAGCACAGCGCTCATTCAACAAATGCACAGCTAAATAGATGAGTTTTGAGACTGGATTTAAATGTGGCTAATGTTTTAGCACATCTGATCTCTTCTGGAAGCTGGTTCCAGCTGCGGGCGGCATAATAGCTAAAAGCGGACTCCCCTTGTTTTGTGTGAACCCTTGGTATTTCTAACTGACTCGATCCTAATGATCTGAGTGGTCTGTTAGGTTTATATTCAGTGAGCATATCTGACATATATTTAGGTCCTAGACCATTGAGTGACTTATAAACGAGTAAAAGTACTTTAAAATCAATCCTAAATGTAACTGGAAGCCAGTGTAAGGACCTGAGGACTGGTGTGATGTGCTCAGATTTTCTGGCTCTGGTCAGAATCCTGGCAGCAGCGTTCTGGATGAGCTGCAGCTGTCTAATGCTCTTCTTTGGAAGGAGACCATTACAATAATCCACCCTGCTGGTGATAAAGGCATGAACAAGTTTCTCCAAGTCTTGACTGGAAACAAAACATCTAATTCTTGCAATGTTTTTGAGATGATAGTATGCTGATTTAGTTACTGCTTTGACATGACTACTAAAGCTAAGGTCAGCTATTTACCAATCAAAGATTCATTACATGCTTAATTTATAAATCGATTCTTAACTAAATTTTAGTCAGCTATTTTCCCATCTGTGCAGAGAGACATACCTGTGTCAAAATGTGTGAATTAATTGTGACCCTGGAGCACAAAACCAGTCTTAAGGTTCAATTTTTCTAAATTGAGGTTTATACATCATCTGAAAGCGGATAAATAATATTTCCATTGATGTTTGGTTTATTATGATCGGACAATATTTGGCTGAGATAAACATATTTGAATATCTGTAATCTGAGGATGCAAAAAATTATAAATATTGAGAAAATCATCTTTAAAATTGTCCAAATGAAGTCTTTAGCAATGCATATTACTAATCAAAAATTAAGTTTTTATATATTTACAGTAGGACATTTACTAAATATCTTCATGGAACATGAACGTTAATTAATATCCTAATGATTTTAGGCATAAAAGAAAAATGTATAATTTTGACCCATGTTGGATATTGCTACACATATACCTGTGATACATACGACTGGTGTTGTGGTCCGGGGTCACAATTTAGATTTGTACCTCTTTCTCTGTCATTTTCTTGCAACACGCATACAAAAGAGAGACAAGTCCCTGATGCATGATAAATGCATCATAACAGAGTTAATTCAGTTGCAGAATGTGTTTATCACTCACATTAATGACTAAAATGATCTGCAGAGTGCGTGCATGGCTATATTTGCTATCATCTTTATTATCTTTGACAAAAAAGCGGTGTGCACATTGAAGGTCTCAACTACGGTTGCAAAGGGGTGGAACATTTTCTTTAAATGTTTCCAAACAGTCCTGGAAAGTTTCCTAAATGTCTGGATGGCAAAGCTTCCGCCCTTTTCAACCCTAGTCTTAATGATTTGCTCAATGTGTTTTAGAAATGTCTTCTGGGTGAAACTGGACCGGAATGATTATGAGAGTTGATTATAGTATGTGTTTATTCATGTATTTGATATAGTTCTGCCGAATGGAAAAGTGAGTTGGTCTGGTTTGAAATGGTTCGGTTCATTAGTAGATCAGGGATAATGTGTATGTAAGCCGGGTGTCAGTAACAGTGAATGGATTGGGTTTTGAGTGGAAAGACACGAGGTTACCGCCAGTGAAGGATAAAACTGACTCTTTCAAAGTCAGACAGCGTATCATATCTTTTGAATAATTATGGATCATTTGAAAAGTTTGCACATAATTTGGGCATCTTATCGAACTGACTCAGTTTAACTACACTAAGCTTGAACTATTAGTTTGAAAGCCATCTCATTTCCTGGAACACGTCCAGCGATTGTAAATCCTTCCTCTGTGTTATGATGAGCCTTATTATAGATTACCGCAGTAATCCTTTGAGGATTATGAGTATATGCTTGGTTATGATTCAGCTCTCTGCTGGGAAAACCCACTTTACCTGTCTTTGCCTGGGATGCAGCTGGACTATTATTAGAAGACATTAATCAGGAGTATTGCTGATTAATCATAAAGGTTAAACACCCAATGAATATTTAAATATTCATCAGTATTAAACTGATGCTACAACTAAATTATAATTTTTTGGTTCAATTTCTGAAGGTCAAATGATTAATTATAGCATTCAATTGTAATATTTAATATGTATAAAGTGCAAATTATTAGACTAGTTTATCATTTATGTACCTTTACTGAACATTATCACTTTTATAACAGATTTTAATTTAAATAAACTTTACACATGTCTCAAACTCCCAAAATGTTTTTAAATGTACCTTTTTTTACTTTTAGAGAAAATAACTCTAGGTTGTGTCTCTGTCGGTCAAAACAAAGCTTATTCTGTGTATTAGTTTTAATGCTAAAGATCTCTAGTTTTAACTCTTATTATTCATATTTTTATGTGAGAATTGATCGACTCATCCTAATTCAACATCATAATTGACGAGATCAATACATCTACATCAGTCATAATCTCAGGGCACTACACTAAAAACTGTATAAAAACATTTTCACTCAGAAATTACTGGTTCATTTTACTAATTACAAAAACTGCAAGTAACACGTGGAGTTAAACATAACATTTTAATTTAAGACCGAAGACCGAAATGCATTTTCTTGTTAAAAGTACTTCAATAACCTCTATTTAAACGTTGAAAATGATTTTTAAGGTATAATTCTTTGTCCATGGAAGCTGAGATGTGTTTCAGATGATATTGTGGCTAAATTAACCTTCATTGGTCACACTTTATATTAGGTGGCCTTAACTACTGTGTACTTGCATCAAAATAGAAGTGCAATATTGTATTGTATAACACTTGTACTGTTATTGAGGTGGATACGGGTAAGTTAGGGACAGGTTTGGTGGGATGGGTTGGTTTAAGGGTGTAAGAATGGGTAAACAGTGTAATTATAAATTAATTACAGATGTAACTACATATAGGTATTTTTTAAATA
>CM050422.1:31007349-31089849 GCA_027564155.1 Gymnocypris eckloni scoliostomus
GGATACAATTCACACAGACTCACCAAACCAGACAATAGAAGATTGGAAACACGTTGCCTGATATGATGAGTCTCGACTTCTGCTGCATTCAGATGTAGGGTCAGAATTTGGCGTAAAGAACATGAAAGCATGGATCATCCTGCCTGTCTCAACGGTTCAGGCTGGTGGTGGTGGTGTAATGGTGGGGGTATTTTCTTACCAATTTAACATCGTTTAAACACCAGTCTACCTGAGTATTGTTGCTGACCATGTCCATCTCCCTTTATGACTACAGTGTACCATCTTCTGATGTACTTCCAGCAGGATAATGCACCATGTCACAAAGCTCAAATCATCTCAGACTGGTTTCTTGAACATGACAATGAGTTCACTTTACTCAAATGACCTCCACAGTCACCAGATCTCAATCCAATAGAGCACCTTTGGGATGTGGTGGAACGGGAGATTCACATCATGGATGTGCAGACGACAAATCTGCAGCAGGTGATGCTATCATATCAATATAGACCAAAATCTCTGAGGAATGTTTCCAACACCTTGTGAAAAAGAGTTAAAAGAATAAAAGATAATTAAATTAAATAATAAATTAAATAATAAAAGAATTAAGGCAGTTCTGCAGGCAAAAATGGGTCCAACCCGGTACTAGCAAGGTGTACCTAATAAAGTGGCCAGTGAGTGTGTATATATATATATATATATATATATATATATATATATCTCAAATAAAATATATATAGAAAAATGTGTAGAAAATTATTTCAATATATTACATTATTTTTTTTTCTTATGTTGTAAATGTGTAATGTATTTATAAAAGCTCTCAGATTAGACCTCTTTCAGGGTCTTTATTATTATTATTATTTTAGTTTTTAAGTCTAATCATAATAATGGAGACATGAATATATTACTGTTGTAACATACAGGTGTACTGTTAAATAAAAAAATAATATTTAATAACTACAAAGATTATTTAACTCTGCAATACACCAATGTTTATGCCTCATTTAAAAAAAGTACTCAAACCCTCGAGCGCTTTTATTTTGGGGAATTTCTGTAAACTTCTGTCCACAGAAATGTTGGAAATTATGCAAATGCTTAAATAAAGTGAGCCAAAATGCGTTCCAGAAGTGCCTAAACTCAGAGCGCATACAGAGATGGAGATTACTGTGAGCCGAGCTGCTTTGAGACCCTGAAACACTCGGGACAGAAATAACCAATTACTAATAAAACATTTAACTAATACAAATAATACATAAAAAATAATTGCAAGAGTTCTTAGCATAAATAAAGCTCAGTTGAGCAGCAGAAATGAGGTATATTGTGCAACGGTATTGGCTATGCTGGCTTGAACCCACAGCAAACACAAGGAAGATGCATAAGAGCAGCTCCTTTTCCAGCCACTGAGCAGAATTCCTGATAAAATTCCAAGTCAAGTCCAATGGAACAGGATCACAGCCAATCACAACCCAGCTAGAACTGTTGCCATGGCAATGCATGAAACATTGCATGTGATGTATTATGTATGGCATCGGATTCCCCCCGTAACATGAGTTAAGTTAAAAGAAAGCGTGAGATAGAGGTTTCTATCTCTGTTTCTGCTTCCCCTCTTCCTTCCCAGCTTTGATGTAAATCTCGACTGCTGCTGGCAGAAGGTGAGTTTGAGAAACTGTGCTGGTGTGTGGAAAGAAATATCGACTCTAGAGAGCCAGTGAGGGTTTCAGACGGCACAGAAAACTCAACTCTGAAAGCTTGTTTACTGTGCTCTGTTCATCTGTGCACGTCTTTACAAAGAACAACACAAGCTCATTATCAAGATTAAGTCTGGTCTCTGTCAGTGGAATGACACGTGCATGCGGGATAACGTCCAAAATACAAAGCACATAATGAAGTCTTGCCCGCATCGTTTTCCAGTAAGCATCGTCGTTTAACTCAGAAATCAGGGATATTGAACCGTCGGACTGGTCAACGAAACCACCCCTGATGCCACCACAACATGTACACTCTTAAGTAATGCCCTATACTTATGGTCATCTCTGTAAGTCATACTGGAAACAATATAAATAAGTCAATAAAATAAATAAATGCATCAATCTTACACGAACACATTCTCTCGACGCGGAGTTGAAACCGCTCATGCGTAATGTTCTTCTAGTTTAAGTGTTTTAATATACACAGGTGGAAAGTATAGGTGGATTTGCAGCATTAGTGAACATATATATTCTACAGTAGAACGTGCTTCTCAAAGTTCTATCAATAATAATAATACAGAATGCTAAAATAGAATTTTAGGAAAAAAGGAATTTGACAAAATATCACTTTTTTTCTTCCATGTTTAAATTTAATTGGTAAACCTCCGTTTGTGTGGCAAAAAATACAAATTGTTAAAATTTACATTTAAGAATAATTAAATTGACAAAGATTATACATTCATTTGATTAACAATTTTTTTATAATAAATTTGTTATATCATGAAAAAGTGAAAAAAACATTTTCTAATTTTAAAGTGCTAAGGTTTTATGAATTCAATTAATTAGACATATTTTTATTATTATTGACATTTAATTTTACCCTTACAATGAAATCCAGGAAAAATGGAAGAAAACACAGAATTTGGGAAGAAATAAAGTGAATTGGTTTACAACAATTCGTGCGTTAGTTAAGAACTAACTATGAAAAATGCATGTAAAACATTTATTAATCTTAATGTTGATTCTAATATTTACTATGTTAATATTATTAAATGGGCCTCAGCTAAACTAAGAGCATTTGTATTTTATGAACTAAGATTAACACAGATGAATAAACATTGTAACAAATGTATTGGACATTTTTAGTTATTACTTTAATGTTCAATGTCTGCATCAAATAACCTTATTGTAAAATGTTATCAAAGCCCTGATTGTATTAGAAAGTCTTACATCTTAAGCTCTGAGACTCTATTATTGTGCTTCAGCAGTAATATTCTGAGGGTGTATAAACTAAGATCATGCTACTAAAGCTTAAGTAAGTCGAGTGAAAGCAGCTTTGAGATGCAGTGCAGAGGTAATTAGTGCGGAGCTGCCGAGTGCGTCTGCCGGTGCGTGACGAGTCGTGAGAGAGCCGCGTGTTTGTCTCCAGCAGTCAGAGAGCACAAAACACCACGGGCAGCTGAACATCATTGAGTTTGCTCATGCTGTAGCGTTTCAGAAGTCAGAGAAATGCTGTTTGTTTGACACACATGGACAGCAGGACGCTCTGAGGATGCACCGAATGTTTGAGAATAACCTGCAGCTATATGTATTAGTGGTTAAGTGTGTGTGTGTGTGTGTGTGTGTGTGTGTGTGTGTGTGTGTATATATTTATTATATATATATTGTATATTAAATATATTTATATATATGATATAAACTTCTTTAGAGCTAGTACCAACTAAGCCATTAAAACAGTCATGCATAAAGCAGACGATCAGATTTCAGCAGATAATAATTATTGACCCAGTCACACAATTAGAGCTCATTTGTGTGTCTATATCAAGTGTTTTCTGTAACCAGATATCAGATCTATTTTCAGCACTGTTTTTAAAAAGTCTTAATTTGCTTTTTCACAAATTGAAGCCTTAAACGATCTGAAATCAGAGCAGAAAGTCTGGAATTCATAAAGTCATGGCATTAAATGTTGCAATAAAATAAATAAATGCATAAATGCATTTTTCTCTGTACACTCTTAAATCAAGACACATTTACCTGAGAAGCTAAACGAAGTCTCGTTTTCTGTGAAATGGAACAAAATTATGCTTAAAACAAGAACGAATATTTGTCAGTGGGGTTTGAAAATTATAAATACTGAAGAACTGCACTTTTTTTGCAGTGAGATAAAATTACAGCAAAAGTTATTTCAGTGTTTTATTTTTATAAACTGAATTTAAACTGAATGGATAGTTTACAAGCTTTGAGGCAGTGCACATACAAGACTTTCACACTTAGAGACCATGTTCTGACCCTGGAGCACAAAATAACTCACATCGCTGGGGTATATCTGAAGCAATAGCCAGAAATACATTGTATGGTCAAAAATATAGATTTTTATTTTATGCCAAAAATCCATGAAGATATTTAGTAAATTTCCTACCATAAATATATCAAAACTTAATTTTTGTTAAAGATGATTTTCTCAACATTTAGATTTTTTTTGCATCCTCAGATTCCAGATTTACAAATAGTTGTATCTCAGACAAATATTGTCCGATCATAATGTATACATCTCAGTAAAAAAAGATAAACATTGACCCTTATGACTGGTTTTGTGCTCCAGGGTCACATATCAGTGTATTGTGTCTCTTTTAACGTTTTCCTTAAACTGTGAACGGTCTAAAGAAGGTCTTAACTCTTAAATTCACCTTCATAAAACCGGCAGAAACCCTGGATTAGGGCTGCACAATTAAAACAATGCAATTATCAAATCATGCAAGATGTAGATTGATCAGCAAAAATCGACTTGTTTTCTATGGACCAAGTTTCTCTCAGTTTGTGCTGTTGAGCGTTGTGTCTTCACTAAAGCACTGCTGCTGGATGTGATGTGAGGAGAAACGGAAATCCTGGAGTGGATCCGGAGCAGTATGTTCAGAGGGCCACATATCCACCTCAATCTCTCAATAAAATAAATAATATAATACTCTTCATACTGCAGGATTTATGTTCTCTATTCATTTCCACTCACAAATACTTGAGAGTAAAGATATGCAGATGAAAGATAGTTCATCAGTTTAAATGAATGTGTCTCTGTGATGTTTCTGGTGGGTGTTCAAGGTTTGCTTTACATTTAAAGTATAAAAGCAGAGCGTGTGATGGGATGAATGCTGTGTATTATATGGTACATTGACAGAGAATTGACATTTGACACTTGGCACCTAATTCAGATACATCAGTGCATGGTTATAACAAGCACAGAAGACACCATCATGAAGGTCTCTAGATGATGCATGACTTCTGTGTTTGTCATAATGCATGCACTATTACCCCCTTTCGTGTAAAGTGCGTTGAGTACACAGAAAAGCACTATATAAATGTACGAAATTATTATTATGCAAGTTTTCTTCTGAAAGAGAAGCCCCTGCAAATGCATATGCATTAAGGCAGCCTCACTAATAACAGCCTTTTCATTGCTAATTATGCACTGCGTGTCTTTAGTAGTAATTTTACCTCCAAAAGAGGGGTTTTGTTTCTGCAAGCTGATAGGAAATCTGATTTCAAGTCTGTGGCAGCTCATTGAATCATACAGTAACAAGTTATGAAATTTGGCACACAGTTAGAGGACAGTCTCAATGTCAACCACAGCAAATTTGGCGTCTCTACCTCGAACCACCACCAAAACACCACTATTGGCTCATATTGCACACCCATGTCTCTGCTTGCACGTTTGAAACCATGTGGATTAGAAACCTCATTGGGCAGAATAACAATATCTCAAAAATGGCACGGCAACAGAAAACGCCTCTTTATGTTTTGGTCAGTAATATCATCTACTTTGTCCTCCCACGCTTCACAGCGTTCCCTGCATCTTACGGAAATATGACCAACCATATGGTCATAACCATAGCTTCTGCAAGGCAGTCTTTAATAGTCATATCTTATAGTATGATGGCTTTTTGGGAGGATGCAAAATAAATCAACATGTAAGTTTTATATGGGAAAAATCCTCAAATGTTGTCTCAGGTATTCGTCTGGTGACATACATTAATAGCAGATATCAAACAACATTTCTCTGTTTTTGTTGACTTGTCTATATGGTAAACTGTGAAATATGCTGACCCTTTTACTTTATACAGGACTCGGGAAATCATGCTGATGCGCTTTAAGAATAATATTATGACATTACTGCGGGAGCTGGAGACATAATGCATGCTAAAAGTGCAGTCTGTAATTTTAGAAATGACACCAGACCAAGTTCATGCAAGACGGTAATGTCTAGTGGAGCAGATATCAAAATGTCTGGGCTTGTAGTCAAAATGGAAGCCGTTTGTTATTTATATTACAACTGATAAATATACTTAATGATTTTGTGGTTAAAAAAGTGGGGGAAAAAGCATTTCAGGATTTAAAACACACACACACACACACACACACACACACACACACAAACCAGTCATAAGGGCACATTTTTATTTTGATATATACATAATTTGAAATATTGAGAAAAAATTATCTTTGAAGTTGTCCAAATGAAGTTCTTAGCAATGCATATTACTGATAAAACATGTATTTTTCATATATTTATGGTAGGAAAATTGCAAAGTATCTTCATGGAACATGATCTTAATATTCTGATGATTTTTGGCATAAAATAAAAATCTATAATTTTGAGCCATACAATGTATTTTTGGCTATTACTACAAATATACCCCAGCGACTTATGACTGCTTTTGTGCTCCAGGATCACACACACACACACACACACACACACACACACACACACACACACACACACACACACACACACACATATACACACGCACACACGTATATACAGTATATATGGTATTTGTTATTTAATTGGGATAAAATGCATTTTTATGTATGTATATGGGAAGTTGAGAAATAAAAATTGGACCGTGTCCTATGGTGTGACATAGCAAAAATTTAGAAAAAAAACTTAACATACAAATAACATGAGAAATGTATCTTCATTCATAGAGTTACAAATAGCACGAGAGAGGTTTTTCTTCAATGTTACAGGTATTTATTTTTTTATTTTACATGTACGTCATACTATAGGACACATTGATACGTAAACTACCCATATATACACACACACACACACACACACATATATATATATATGTGAAGAGTTTATTTGCAAAAATAGATAACTCCATTTTTATCATGTTTTCATTGTGTTAGTTGGCTTTATTCTTTTCTTTAGTTATTTTTTAACAACCCAGCTGCAGTTTGATTGAGATTAATGGACTCTTTTCACAAGACTGTGATGACGCGTTTAACGGTCACAGCATCGTAAATCCTCAATCATTTTTCATATTTGTATTTAAAAAAAAAATATGTAGATTTATAACACTATTCTTTATATTATATTACCTTTGCATCAAAAAAAAAGTAAAGCTAATGCGAGGGTGTTTCTAGTGCAGGGTCTATGGGAGCGATGGTAAATATGACGTCGTTCTCTCTTCTGACCGCCGTTATCAGTCTCTCTCAGTTTTTTCTTTTTATTGAAAGTCATGAAAACACTATCGTAGAGTTTTTCTTTTGCTATTTATTTTTGCTAGTACATATACACTGCACACACGCATACACACGCACGCATTACACACATTATTATTATTTATACAAAATTATTATTATTTAACTTAGATAAAATGCATTGTTTTCCTTTTTTTAATTTCAAATGAGATTTTAAAAGGATATGAACAAAACAGAAAGCAAGACTGCCAAAGTGTCCGCCGTTTTAAATAGGACCGTTTTCACAAGCATTGCTCTCAGTCTTTCACAAGGACGCACTGTTTGAGGTTTTTCTGTGTTCAGTGTTGGGGCATTAAAGCTGAAATCCTCTTTCCTTCAGCCTTCAGCCGTGCAGCGCTGCCGTTCGGTCTGGTGCGGAGGGAGCTGTCGTGTGAGGGTTACCCCATCGATCTGCGCTGCCCCGGGAGTGATGTCATCATGATCGAAACCGCCAACTACGGCCGCACAGACGACAAGATATGCGACGCCGACCCCTTCCAGATGGAAAACATTAATTGCTACCTCCCGGATGCCTATAAAATCGTATCTCAAAGGTAAAAGTCTGTTTGCCAGGCATTGCCTGTAGTCCAAATGTGGATGCTATTTCCTCGCTTCCTTTTCGCTTGCAGCTACTGAATTTCACTCTGCAGATATCGTGTGCTTGTTTCTTTTAGGCTACGTCTACTTTAATCCAGATACATTTGAAAACTGATTTCTCATTTTAAAACGCTCTCCGTCCACATTAGCTTTTTCAAGCGTTTTCCAAGAGTTTCTCATCCACTCTGAAACATCAGAAAATGTTAAATCCGCCTTACTGCGCATGTGTAAAACCTCATAAAAGCCATAAAAGCTCACTGAGATGATACAGATGGAAAAGACATATCAAGTCTGATGCGTCTATGTCGCGCTCAATCATGCTTGATCTAAAAAGCAGCTGCCATCATTTCTTTAAGACTGTAATATGAAGAGTGAATAAAGTAAATATCTTTAGCAATAGTGTGAAAGTGAATAGCCCATAATAGGTACAATTACCGGTACGATATGAGTCACATACGTCATCGTTTTCATAAGCCTCACAGTCCACACCATAGACATATATAGATGCCCTATTCGACCGCTACAGGCACGTAGATGCGGCCGCCATCTTGGAAGGGTATTTTTGACGTCATTCACCATACTGTAGGTTCGCACGGAGCCATTGAGCCGTTCTGTGCATGATTGTGGCATCTTTCGAATATTCAGTGGTCACTATGGTGAATGACATGAAGTCAACACTGCTTCAATATGGCGGATGGCCTACGTATAGTGGCCCATAGAAACAGTCACTAATGAGGCATCTACGTATATATATCTATGGTCCACACTACAACACGAAAACGGCATTTTCAAATTCATCCTCTTTGGAGAGTGTTTTCAAAAACCTCCGTTTCCTTAACAAAAACACGTCTCAGTGTGGACGGAAGACCAAAACGGAGAGTAAAATATGCGTTTTCAAATGAAAACGTATTAGTGTTGACATGACCTAAGTGTGCCGTTTCTGAGAAGCGGTACAGTTTAACATGCAAACTCAAGATTAATTCTTCCAGAGCTCTTTTATAAATAAACGCCACCTGTGTTAATTCGTCCAAACCTCATTAGGGTTTGACATATTCATTATATCTGTTAGTTAGGAATTTGAGGGAATACTCAAGACCTTCCTCAAAATGAACCATATGCTTGCTTTCAGGACGGCTTAAATTTGACGTTTAATTTCTTATTTTGCACGAGGTGGTTATATACTTGAAATGGCAGAGCCTGACAGTGTACCCGCGGTCCTGAGTAAATATCTGCTCTTTATATTAGTGTGGATCACACTAATATACACACACACACACACACACACACACACACACACACACACACACACACACACACACACACACACACACACACACACACACACACACACACACACACAGCATCTAATTTGGTATTCACTTTTTTTTAATATATATGTTTAACAAAGATTCATTACATGCTTAATTTATAAATCGATTCTTAACTAAATTTTAGTCAGCTATTTTCCCATCTGTGCAGAGAGACATACCTGTGTCAAAATGTGTGAATTAATTGTGACCCTGGACCACAAAACCAGTCTTAAGGGTCAATTTTTAAAATTGAGGTTTATACATCATATGAAAGCTGAATAAATAATATTTCCATTGATGTATGGTTTGTTATGATAGGACAATATTTGGCTGAGATACAAAATCTAAATATTGAGAAAATCATCTTTAAAGTTGTTTAAATGAAGTTCTTAGCAATGCATATTAATAATCAAAAATTAAGTTTTGATATATTTACGGTAGTAAATTTACAAAATATTTTAATGGATTATGATCTTAATATCCTAATGATTTTTGGCATACAATAAAAATTTATAATTTTAACCCATACAATGTATTTTTGGCTATTGCTACAAATATACCAATATACGACTTATGACTGATTTTGTGCTCCAGGATCACATATGTGTGAACTCACACACAGTCTGATGAAATCTAAAGCATATCTAAAGTATCTAAAGCAAAGCAGATATTATGGCTACTTTGATGCATTCAATTCACATTTTTCAGTTCAGTTCACTTTTATTTGTGTCGTGCTCTTCACAATGCATGTCGCTCAAAGGCAGAATGAATGTTTCTACATTACAGTTAATTCACCTACACAGTAGTTTTCCCAGCTTTGTTTAACACACCTTCACTATTTAAATCCATGTCACTGAATTCTGCAATTTTAATAGCCAACAATATTCGTAGGCCATGGATGTTTTTGGACATTTGGTCGTTCCTGGGTATTCGTGTTTCTAGGTTTTACGTTTATATGTGAGCTGTTAAAATAACAGGCTCGTCTCTCGTAGATGATTGTTTCACCCAGTTTGTCCTGGACATACTTTTTGGACGATATAACAATACGATTAACCATCATGGTGCATTCGGGTCTCTTACGACCTGTAAGAGATGGATAAAAAAGTCTAAAAACCTAATATTTGCTAATGATTTGAGAAAAAAAAAATCAATGTTTTCTAGTGGGGAATATATTATTGCACTGCATCTTGTGGTTTCATGTATAATTCAATTTGTATTTTTTTTATTTCTCAATGTTTTGACCTGACAAAACCTGTCGCTGTCCAAGTCATGGGTCCCAGCATGTTTTAAAGCAGCCACAATCATTCCTGTCCCCAAACAAGCCAATGTCTCATGCCTGAATGACTACAGGCCTGTGGCACTCACACCTATCCCTGCCAAGTGCCTGGAACGGCTGGTCATGAAACATATAAAAAAGGCCTTACCACCTGCTCCCGACCAGCACCAGGAGAACAGATCAGCAGATGATGCCATTGCTATTGTGCTTCATATACTTCTGAAACATCTGGAGCACAAAAACACCTATGCTAGGCTGCTTTTCATTGACTTTAGTTCGGCTTTTAATACAATCCAAACACACTTCTGCTGAAACTGAGCAACCTTGGATTGAACAACGTATTATGTAACTGGATACTGGACTTTTTAACCAACCGCTCTCAATGTGTGAAAACGGGGCGAGCACATTTCGAACTCCCAGAGGTGTCTACTGTGTACACCTCCCGCTGCCTACGCAGAACACACTACATCTTAAGAGACCGGTTTACGCAGCACACTCTTTGGTCCACCTTTTGCCCTCTGGTAGGAGGTATGGGTCCCTTCAGGCCAGGACCACCAGAATGGCCAACAGCCTTTCTCCCCCGGCAGTTCGACTGCTGAACAAACACCGTTCCCCTCTCCACCCACCTAAATTTGGATTCATTATGTACCACTCTTCAACAATGGCATGACTTTGCATTGCTGCAGCAAACACAACAATACACATCTTTACTGGTTATTACCGTTTCGATACACGTATTCCTTGTCAATGTCGTATTGTCCTGTGTACATGCTGGGCTATTGCAGATCACGCTGGACCTTATAATGTTTACATTCGATGTATTTGTACTTTAACTGCACTGTTGATTGAGGCTCTAATGTTATCTCGTTGTTTTATAACAATGACAATACATTATTTATTATTATTATTTTAACTAATACAAAAGTAAATGCTGTAATAACATGGTGACATTAAAAACTGCCCCCCATTAAATCATTAATGAGAAGTTTCCATTTGGATACAATATTAGGGTAAACGTATTGTTATTGGTTTCAGTACAAGAATATTAATCTCTCACACAAAATGTAATGTTATTATAAATGAAAAAAGCATTTCAATTAAGTTGTGCATCATTAAATGCAGAAAGTCTGGCTGTGCTTAATGAGTACATTTATGTACACTTCATGCTCACCGATGTTCCCATTTAGCTCACATTATGTTTGGCTAAAAATGATTATTTATGTACATTTAAAAAAAAAATAAAAATAATCGAATAATATTTTATTTTAAGTTACAAAGTCAATTACACACACACACACACACACACACACACACACACACACACACACACACACACACACACACGCATGGTCAAGCAACAAGGTCTTCAGTTTGATCAGTTATATGTAGTGAAGTGTCCTTTAAGCACATGCAACATCTAGAATAACTAACTTAAGTGACAATCATCAGTTAATATTTAACATATTTAAATGTGTATAAGATGTCTCTGTGTATAAGACAAGAATCAAAGAGAAATGATGATTCAGTCAGTGTGGAAGAACTTGACTGGTCTGCAGAAAGCAGCTGAACACCTCTGGTGTGACTTTATAACTCATCACCAAACACTAATGACTTATGGGTACATATGGATTCAGTCATTTCATACACTTCAAACTGGTGCAACAGAGATGGAAATACAGTTTTTAAGCACATTCATTTCTTTGTTGCCACAGTTTGGAAGTGCCTTTTTCTCTTCTAAAGAAGGGGTGCCAGTACTTTTGTCCATATAATGAATGTACAAGTCACTGGTGTTTGGTGATGAGATTGTGTCTCATTTAAAGTCACACCAGAGGTGTTCAGCTGGGATCAGACCTTCTTCCTCTAGAATATCATTATATGCTTAAACATTAAGATTTGTACTCATGGAAATTACTAAAGTAGTCAAACCTTTCATTAGAAATGGTAGATTTTATTAAATGGTGTTAATACAAGTTATATGTTGTATTGTGTTGAATTAAAGCACTGAGCTTTTACAAGCTAGCCTAATTAAAACCGTTGTCACATGTCGATTACATGCCTCACCATCACAACCCTACCTACAGGGGAGAAAAGATACAGCCAGCAGCTACAGTTTAAAAGTAGCCCAAATCCAC
This sequence comes from Gymnocypris eckloni scoliostomus, assembly GCA_027564155.1. NCBI lineage: Eukaryota > Metazoa > Chordata > Actinopteri > Cypriniformes > Cyprinidae > Gymnocypris > Gymnocypris eckloni. The sequence goes on from CM050422.1 coordinate 31,019,873, forward strand.
AGTACAACCACAGACTTGGCCACCCTGGTGCTAACCCTGCTCCGGAGCTAACAGGGTTTAAAGAGACAATAACCCAGGGTTAAACACAGTGTGAAAAGCCCAACAACTGGACGTCGACTATCCATTATTCAGCTGCCAGAGCTTCTGCTGCTCATTCAGTCATTCTGAGTTAACTAGCAGAAAACAGCATGGCATTAGTTCAGACAAAAATGAAATTCAGTCTTCATTTACTATTATATAAGAACAGCACCACAGAGGAAATCATCAAGTGGTATTTATATTCAGTGCCGGGGGATTTTAAAGTCCTTTAGTGTTTTCTTTTCTTTTCTGTTTTATATTCCAGTCAGAATAACTTGCAGTTGGCCTTGAGTTAGAATTATTATTTTTTCATAATTAATTAATGTTTTCCCTGGTTTGCCTAAAGCCAAAGTGTCTTGTGGTTAACACAAGGATGTGTTAGCATGCATTAACTCAGTGCATGCAGAACATGATGCAAGGAAGGTGCAATTAACAAAAATGATACAAGACGTCTTCATGCAGAAGCAAATATTCATAAACTCGATGGACACGTAACTAATGGAGAAGTGTGGGAGGAGGTCAGGTAAGGTGCTAATGTGAAGTTAAGAAGATTTGGGTATGCAAAGAGCTGCTGGTCCCTATTGGCTTCCATAGTATGAAGAAAAACAATGAAGTCAATGGGGACCAGAACTAGTTTGGTTACCAGCTTTCTTTGAAATATCTTCAGAACAGTAAACGATGACTGATTTTCATTCTTGGGTAACTGTCTCTTTAAGTGAACACCTCTCTGAGAAGTTCATTAATTGATTTCATTGAATGTTTCAGGTGTAACAATCGGACGCAGTGTGTTGTCATCACTGGCTCGGACGTCTTTCCAGATCCGTGTCCCGGGACATACAAGTATCTTGAGGTCCAGTATGAATGTGTGCCATACAGTAAGTGATCTTACTAATATTCTGAAGTACAGCACATGATACCAGCAAATAATATCCATTTTATCTTGTTTATTTTACTGTCATTTATTGCTAAGTAATAGTAGAACAGTAAAATGCTGAAATTTAATATTATGGGATTTGGTATGGTATATAACATTTAAGAAGTTTTTTTTATAGTAGTAATAATAAATAAAACTCCTAAAACTTCATCTGTATGTGGGTCAAAGATGATATGTCCAATGTTTACACAAAATATTTGATATACACAAAAGCATATTAAAGTGTTTTAAATACATTTTGTGGAAATAAAATGTCAATATATGCATGAAATAATTTCCGTTGTCATTCAGCATAACAGATATATTTATGAAAAAATAAAACAACATACTTATTCTGATGCTATATTTGATTATATGTTATATACAGACTTCTGGGTAAAACCTAGTGGTTTGAAGGAAAGTGGCAAGGATTGGTAACGATTTCAAATCACAATCAATTAGTATTTTTAGGGCTGCGCTGTCGTCTGATGAACATGTTTTGCTATATAAACTACTGGCACTGACTGACATTTATGTGGGTGTCTTCAATAAATCATGGCAAAAATATGTGCTAGTCTATTAAAAATGAATAAATAAATACATACAAAAACATATTTTTTGATGCCCCTTTTCATCTTTGACTCATGTTTTGATGTTGAATAAGTAATAGCACCCCACACATAATATGCCGCTTCAAACATACAAAGCAAGCTTACTAACAGCTCGTGTGTTTTATCATATTATCATAGCTCTGCTCCAAGACACCGTGAGCTGCTCTTCTTAGGAAACATCCTAAACACATCCGAAGTGATTTCAGACTCTCTTCATGTGCAGCAACTCTATCAACAGTCACAATTCATGTTACCAAAAAATCACACAATAACCTAACAAGTGCCAAAGCACAAAACACAAACCCAATATGACATTTATTTGCTGTGTAATACAGGCTAATACATTTATTTATAGAAATGTGAGCATAAAACCAGTCTTGTCGTTGGAGAATATTTGTAGCAATAGCCAAAAATACATTGAATGGGTCAAAATTATTGATTTTTCTTTTATGCCAAAAATCATTAGGATATTAAGATCATGTTCCATGAAGATATTTAGTAAATGTCCAACTGTAAATATATAAAAACATAATTTTTGATTAGTAATATGCATTGCTGAGAATTCATTTGCACCCTCAGATTCCAGATTTACAAATAGTTGTATCTCAACCAAATATTACAATCGTTGGAAAGATTATTTATTCAGATGATGTATAAATCTGTGTATATATATATATTATAAATATATACAAAAATATACATTTCAAATGAATATAAGTAATCAGTTCAGTGCATTCTGGGATTGCCTTAAACATGAAAGAAACGTGCAACGCTGCCCTAGATTTAGACATTTGGCATGTTTTGAGTGCAACAGCGAAGCTTTAAAATACTCTCTCTGTACAATAAGCAGCTCATGATTTGGAACAGAGCCACTGTCTGTTTCAGCGTTTAGCTCCGTGCCGTTGTTTCTCCGTCAGTGATTCGATGGAAAGGTGTTTAATATCTTCAGCTCAGCTTTTGGATCTCTGATGTGTCCAGGTTTGCAGCCGATGGCCGTTGTGTCTTCTCAGACATCTTTTCTACAGATGCTTTGTTTCTTGTGTTTGTCTCTCTATTGAACGCCTCTAGTTTTTCAGATGGATGTTGGAGGACCATGTTCTGTTCGTGGGGAGCAAACAGTTTGGCTCTGAATGTGTCTCTTTTGAAAGTCAAATATTTCTCTCTCAGATTACATTAACACTTTAAGTTAGGAACCAATTCTCTCTATTAACTAGTTGCTTATTAGCATGTATATTACTATCATATTGGCTGTTTATTAGTACTTATAAAGCACATATTAATGCCTTATTCTGCATGACCATATTCTAGATCCCTTAATCCACCTCATACCTAAATGTTACAAATACCTTACCAACAATTAATAAGCAGCCAATTAAGAGTATATTGAGGCTAAATTCAAAGTTAATAGTCAGTTAATAATGATAATTGGTCTCCAAACTAAAGTGTGAGCATATTTCAACTTTATCACTTTATGGTGGAAAATACTTTCGTTCAACAAGGATGCATTAAATTGATCAAAACTGACAGTAAATGCATTTATGATGTTAAAAATAGTGCTATTTTGGAATTTATATACAACGTAAAATTTATCAATTTCAACAAAAATATTCGTCAGACTCAGCACAACCGTTTTCAACATTGATTATAATCATAAATGTTTCTTGAGCAGTAAATCAATATATTAGCATGATTTCTGAAGGATCACGTGACACTGAAGACTGGCTGAAAATCCAGCTTTGATCACAGGAATACATTACTTTTAACATTCACATAGAAACGTTCTTTTAAAATGTAATATTAATGTTTTACTGCATTTTTGATCAAAAACATGCAGCCTTGGTGAGACTTCTTTTAAAAACATAAAATCTTACAGACCCCAAGCGTTATGTCTCTATACTTGGCTTTTAGTTTGAATGAAAACTGTATTGTTTCTTTGGCAGTGGGTTGAATAGATGGCCACTGCTGCACTAATGCTTCTCTCTTTCAGGAAATCTAGCATGCAAACAATCTCCCTTAATTCATATTCATGATCCAAGGTTGTTCCTACGCCCTTTCTTCAGTCCCGATTATCAGCATTTTAGTCACTTTTTTAAATTCACTTAAATTGTCTCCAAAATTACTTTCATATTATATTAATACGAGATCATGAAAATTTAAATGCATGTTAATTTATACATTAACTGGTCAAAATGTATATTAGGTGGCCTTAACTACTATGTACTTACATCAAAAAATAAGTACAATGTACTTATTGTGTTCATATTGTATTGTATAACACTTTTGCTGTTATTGAGGTGGATACGAGTAAGTTTAGAGACAGGTTTGTTGGTATAAGTAGGTTTAAGGGAAGGTTAAAGTGTAATTATAACTGCATATAGGTATTTTGAAAAATATTAGTACAATGTAAAAACATGTATGTACACAATAAGTGCATTGTATCAAATTATTAATTTAAATGTAAGTACACAGTAGTTAAGACCACCTAATATAAAGTGGGACTCATTAACTTGCCTGTACATGTGTGATTTGTTTTTGTGACAATATATTGTTCACGATAATGTTGTTCAACTGCAATCTTATCTAATCTTAGAGAATAATGGAATATTAGTCAATTAATGGTTAAGAGAAAAGATTGTATGCTTGTGTCTTTTTAAATGCCTTTTAATATCTGTCTGCCTCTTTATGTTGTCGTTTTTCTTTCTCTTGCTCTCTAACCGCTAACTTCTCTCTTTGTTGCTAGGTGTCCACTGAAAGCAACATGATTAATTAAACCTTATTTTCAGTAACACAGGTGTTGTCCCTAAGCGTTTTACTTTGAATGTTTTTTTCTCTGCATATGCTGTACATTTTCCCATTGGATGGTCTCTTCTTTGACATAAACGTATTGGCCTGTATATGTAAATGTAAGGGGGGGGGCTCTTCTAATCTTTTCTCTCCCTTGACGCTCTTTCCATTCTCTTGTTTTTCCACGGCTCAAAATAGAAGTGGAGCAAAAAGGTAAATGACTGCTCTGGCTCTCAGTCCTCCTTGTTTTGTGTTGTATGGTTTCGAACCCTTCCCACTGCTCCCCCCGCCACCCCAATCGTCTACATCGGGGATAGGCAACTGTGGTCCTGGAGGACCGGTGTCCTGCAGAGTTTAGCTCCAACCCTCAAACCCACCTGCCTGTAACTTTCTAGTGATCTTGAAGACATTGATTAGCTTCTTTAGGTGTGTTTGATTAGGGTTGGGGCTAAACTCTGCAGGACACCGGCCCTCCAGGACTGAAGTTGCCTATCCCTGGTCTACCTGATATCAAGATTGACAAGTTCGAGCAAACCCAAGCCCAGAAAATGTTGGGTAGGAGGTTAAAATGTCAAAAATTCAACCTCTTTTTATACACTTTACACACAGATATGTCTTCTATGGTATATATTGTCATCCATTTTCCAAGGTCATGCGTGTAATTCTTGTATGATGAAATATTTTCTAATTTCCCAGTTTAATATGCAGAGCCAATTTTAAATAAGCTGTCTTTCAGTTGATCCCTGCAAAGTGTAAACGCTGTGGGGTTAACGACAAATTACTTTTAAGTGTCTATTCCAACCCAACTTTGACTCAGCCAATGGTGAAACTAAAGTGGGACTTTTTCGTTTTTAAGACATGGAAAACCAGTTTTGAAAACCTGTTTGGAAACATTTTTTATGCCATTCTATTCAGTGCCACTAGTAGCACAACAATCGCACGCTTCACGTTGAAGTAAGATGAGCACTTTGACACAGTTGGTTCATGTAAAATGAACGTTGGCTGAATTTGATTTGGCTTTTTCCTTCAATGATATTGATGGGAGAGAGGCCGACTGTCTGTAGCCATCTGCATGTGATATGCTGTTCACCACAGACTTTGCATTTCCATCTGGTTCAACACCAACCAAAGACGGGCGCGTTTGGCAAAGGCCTCGCTCTCGTATTCGTTCCTCAATGACATGAATGAAGACTCTTCCCTTTGGCTCTCATCCTATCTGTCCTGAACAGCATTGTCATCCTGTTCCCTCGACCTCTGTGTCCTTTCCTCCCGCCTCTCATGTGTCGTTGGTTCTTTCCTCAGACATAATCCATGTATGTGTGTTTACTTTCAAAGGTATGGCTTGTGCGACCAATCCGACAAACCCTCCCCATACTGTTGACGTACAATAACCATGAACGTAGATATTCCAAAATACATGTTATCTGTCCTTTAGCGTTCTTTCTCTCATCTTTTTTCATTTACAGGACTTTTTTGCCGTCCTCTTTTTCCCTCTTGTCTATTCCTCTCAGTTAAACTCGTTTGAGACAATCTCAGGGAGCAAGGCCACTTCAAAACAGAGTCTCACTTAACCTCTCATTTTCTTTCGACTATGCACGCAACACCAGTTATCACACTGCCAAAATGAAAATGTGGTACATTAGCTTCTGAAATCCATGTTTTACTACACATACCCAAAGAATTGGACCTAAAGTATGCCTAGAAGGTTATTGTTGAGTGTATTCCTGGTTCGTTTTCTAACTCTAGTTCTTGACCTTTCTTCCCAGTTTTTATTTGCCCTGGGACTCTGAAAGCAGTAGGAGATCCAGCCTTTGTCTTTGAGGCGGAACAGCAATCTGGAGCTTGGTGCAAAGACCCCTTGCAGGCGGGGGACAAGATCTACTTCATGCCATGGACTCCATATCGCACCGACACGCTCATAGAGTACGCCTCGCTCGACGATTTACGAAGCGGTCGACAGACGACTACCTACAAACTTCCACACCGCGTTGACGGAACTGGATTTGTGGCCTACGACGGGGCCATCTTCTTCAACAAGGAACGCACGCGAAATATCGTCAAGTTTGACTTGCGGACTCGGATAAAGAGCGGGGAGGCCATAGTCGCCAATGCCAACTACCATGACACCTCGCCATATCGCTGGGGTGGGAAAACGGACATCGACTTGGCGGTTGACGAACGGGGACTGTGGGTTATCTACGCTACCGAACAAAATAACGGACGTATCGTTCTGAGCCAACTCAATCCTTATACTCTGCGCTTTGAGACCACTTGGGAGACCGTCTATGACAAACGCTCGGCCTCCAATGCCTTCATGGTGTGCGGTATTCTTCACGTGGTCCGTTCCACCTATGAGGAGAATGAAAGCGAGGCCAGTAAGAGCCAAATTGACTACGTGTATAACACCAAACTGGGGCAAGGGGAGTATGTCAATATCCTCTTCCCTAACCAGTATCAATACATCGCAGCTGTGGATTACAACCCGAGGGATAACCAGCTATACGTGTGGAATAATTTTTACATTCTGCGATACAATCTGGAGTTTGGGCCACCCGATCCAGACGAAGGTAAGGCTCATTATGGTCTTTGTGGAGTCTGATTTGTCTGCAGAGCATAGGCTGTTATGGATGATTTAGTTTTAATTTTGAGTACTGTAGATAGTCCTCTAAACCAAAATAGCTGAAGTGCATGGGATTATTGTTTTGTGTGACTGTCGCAGTGACTGCTTGTGAAGGCATATTATGGCAGTGAGCCAAGCAAGACTCTCATTCGTTCGACTCAAGTGGCTGATGAGTCTTTGCAGTCCTGTTCTCCTCTATTTTTTCAGTAACCCTGTAAATCTCACCCGTAAACTCAGACCGAGAGCTGCAAGGGGATTTTCACAATTGCCAAGTTTCACAAAAGCATCTGAGAAGCCTAGAAGAAAATTATCTAAATTATCTTGTTTCAATTGGTATCTGATTAATTTCCTAGATAATGGGATTTCCAATAAATTCAGACAATGTCAATATCATTTGGTGCGTGGTAAAGGAAAATGCATTGCATGTGCATGAAAAGGTGCATTTATCATTGGCTGTAATAAGGCTCAAGGAATGACAGCACTACCAAGCGTAGACCTCTAATTGCACAGTATGTGTTAACTAAGCCTAGTTTTGATCCTGCTTAAGAAAATCTATAGTCTCAGCTAGTTGTCTTTGCTTTCTCCAGAAATGAGTTAAAGCAATAGTCATTGCATGACTAAATACATGTATCATTGCCTCACAACAAGGCTTAAGAAATGACTTGCCAGAGAAGAACAGATCAGTCATCAAGAGCCATTAATTGCGATTGTGAGCCATTAGACAAAACATTTCTGTAAGCAATAATAATAATTAAACAGAAACCCAATGGTGTTATTTTTGTGCCAATACTGTGCATGCAAGAGTGTATTTTATGTGCAAAAAAGCATGCACATCTGTAAAGAATTATTGTATGCAAAGAAGGGCAATGTGACACTTTGTTTTAAAAAAAATGTACCCAGTCATCAATATTTTCCCCTCATCCCTCATAGGCTGGAAATCTGGTGCAAAAGCTATGCGCTGTTGAGCATGTGAGCAGTGAAAGCTCTGAGCACACAGAGTATGTATGAGGAGAAAAAGCCAGAGAGATCTTGCACATGTACTGCAGTCACAGAGATCTCAGAGAATTGTGTTCAGATGTGGACATCAGCAGATATATTTATGAACATTTCTGTTACAATTAAATGCTAAAAACTGAGTTCCCATGTATGTAAAATACTTCTGTGTGCTCAAAATATCCTCTCGGGGCACAGAAATAACTCACTGGCACTGGTGCTTGCTGTGCTTTAGCAGCACTACCCCTTTTGACTAGGTCTGATTGTTTCCATTTCTGTCTGCTGTCCTCAGCCGTGTGCATGCAAAGGTCGAGCCTTGAAATTCCCAAATCCTCTTCCGCCCCTTTAAGCCACAATTAAGTCGACACCGAATTTTAACTGGCCCACCATGCATGACAGGGAATGCATGCGTTCAGCCTATTTTCACTCTGGCAGTCACATGTAAATGTAATTAACATCTGAATTATCATAATTGCCGTTAGTGGGTGATCAGGGCAGTGCTGCAAATTTGGGATGGTTTTGAATTGCCGTTGAGAAGGCAGTGGTTTTGTTGAGTTTTATGGTTGTTTTTGCCATACTTAAGTTAAGTCTGCACTATTGATTACATTTTTTGAGCTTTTGGGTCGAATTTCACAGAAAATTCCAGGCTTGCTTCATTCATTCTTGCATGTTTACATCATGTCTTTAAACACTTGTGCAGCTGCTATATCCAAGTTTTGGTTGTGGAGTGGTTGTACCCAGTTGCATTAATAGTGTTGTTGTGTAGAATTCAAACTAGTTAGTGAGCTGGCATTTAACATGGTTATACACAGCAACCTGCGTAGACCTTTGGGAAATCACCCTTGGTCAAAACAAAGAGACCTTGAGCTGTGGAGGGTCTGAAAGTGACAGAGACCATGACAATACAAAATCTGAACCACAAACTCGGAAATGATACTTGCAGTAACTGCCAAAAATATTGATACCCATGTTTATTTTTCCCCAATAATCCACGATTTCTTTTAGAAAATTGATCTAAACATAATAATAATACTAATTTTACTAGTCTTAATTTACTAAATGTAAATCTGATTAATGAATAAAGTCAGGTGAATGATTCAATGACTCCCCCATAAAGATAGTGACTCACCTTGACTTTAAATGCATTTTTATTTCATGATGATCCTTGAGGTCATGTTAATGTTTATTTATGCCACCTCAGAGCTGCATTAAAGAGCTTCTGTAAATGCACCCAATGCCCCTTCAGATGCTGCTTCTGTGCCGCAAAGCAGTGCAAAGATGGCTTTTGTTGATGCTGATTTTATTTGATTGGTAGCAGCCCTATAGTGTTTTATTATTCTAATTAAATTAAATTAAATATAAAAATCTGACAGATGATGGATACATTTAATAAGGTCATAAAAAGCTATTATAAAGGTTAAAAAATGCCCCTGGAAATCAATTTAAGGGGGCAAATATCGTCCCTTAATGGGAATGTTAATTTCCATCACTACTGTGGTTATAAAACCAGAGCTTAAACTAGGACATCTGCTGTGTTAATGAAAGTATAATTAGACATTCCTGTTCACATTCGCATAGCTTTACATCAGTGAGCTTTTGCTGAACATTAAACAAAGCACTTGTTTATCGCCATTAAACCAAGTAATTTAATGTTAGATATATATAATATTTCTTCTCTAACTGCTCAATATTAAACAGTTATATTTCAGTTCTCAATGTTGATTGCAATAATACATTTTTTCTTAGAAATAAAATGTAAATAGTGTCTCTTTAGTGGGAATTAAATCTCTAAGCCTGATCTCTGAGCACAGAGATACAATTAGTTGCTTGCATTAATATTCACAGGGAACGCAGTGAAGCCCCACAGCAATATCTGCCCGCAAAGCATCCGTAGAATTTACACCATCCGAAAACTGATGACGCGTCTATGGGAGCCATTACATCTCGTTACCAGACTTTATGAGCTGCGTATTAAGCCTCAACTGGGAATTTGTACTCTGGGTAATTACATGTTAGCACAATTTCCAGCTTATAAAAGAGTACCAGGGTCACCGTTGTGCTCTTTAACTGCTGTAACAACACCCTGAAATGCTACTGCGAGTAGAGGAACAAAGAGTGCTAAATCCTTCGTAATAATCCTCCTTTACAATTCTTATAATTCCACGAGGGCACAGACCGATATGAAACACGTCTGATTTCTAAGGGAATCAGTGTGAAATGAGAAGCGTGCTATTAAAAGGGGCTCGAACCACAATAGAGGACTGAGCTTTCACAATGTGTCAAACTTGTCAAAATATACAACAAGATGTCTGTTTATATTCCATTTCTACACTCTAAAAAAATGGTGCTATATAGCACTAAAAGTGGATCTTGGCTCGCAATCTGTAAGTATGTCTAATAGTGCACCATGTGTGCTGAGTATATGTATGTGTATTCTGCACATTGTCTTCTGTATAAGTCTGTAAGTATGTACTGTCTATATGTAAATTGTTTGTGCCCTGTCTGGAGCATGCTCTCAAGAATTTCACTCACCAAGGCACATGTGCTGTGGTTATGTGACAATAAAAGTGATTTGATTTGATCAATCATAGGGGAACCACTTTTGGTGCTATATAGCACCATATCTTTAAAGGTGCTATACAGCACCTTTGTCAAATGGTGCTATGTAGAACCATAAGAGGTGCCATATTGGATTGTATTTCTTCAACAAAAATGGTGCTAAACAGCACCAACAGTGGTTCTTTGGCTCGTGAAGTACCTTTAATGGGGCTTAACAGGTTCTTTGTGCAGCAGTGTTTCTATGTAGCACCTTAATCACCCCAAAGAACCACTGAAGAACCGCTGAAGAACCATACAGGAGCTTAACAGGTTCTGTATATGGTAGCAGTGCTATATAGCCCCTCAGTCATGACAAAGAACCACTGAAGAACCGCTGAAGCACCACACAGGAGCTTAACAGGTTCTGTATACGGTAGCGGTGCTATATAGCCCCTCAGTCATGCCAAAGAACCGCTGAAGAATCGTGAAGACCCACACAGGAGCTTAACAGGTTCTGTATATGGTAGCGGTGCTATATAGCCCCTCAGTCATGCCAAAGAACCGCTGAAGAACCACTGAAGCACCAAGTGGTTCCCCTATGATTACGAGCCAAAAACCTATTTTAGTGCTATATAGCTCCATTATTTTAGAGTGTAGCTAGAAATCATCTCCTGTCATTTTATTTCCCTCAGTGTTTAGCCTACATAACAAACATGAAATGAAAATGCATCTGAAAGGTCTGTTCAAATCAACACTGACAAAAATATATTGGGCTAAATGAAGAACAAATGGACCTTAGTGTGTCTAATTTGACATTATCTATGTCTTTGCTAAATCTGTTATTGAAGTCTATTTTTTTTTTTGAGGAACGACTAAAGGAGCTCCATTGCAAAAATCTATGTCTAGATTGTCCAAACAAAATTGTTAGAGCCAGATGTGCTTTTTAATGACAGAATATTAATGCAAAGCACAATAGTATTACATGAAACACAAATATGGATATACTGTATGAACATTTGCCTTCTGACAAAGGAAAGTTACTTTGCACGGTGACATTGTCAGTTTTTTGCTTTCCAACGATGAGGTAGACCATCCAAAATATTCGAGTTTTGGTTCATATATAAGAGCAGTTGGTGGCACAGACTAAAAAAAAACAGTATTGATGATTTGTACTCCACAGTAGAGTTTGGATTGGGTTCATTACATCCATTAGAACATTATTCCAGTTCCTGTCCTGCCTTCCACAGCCAAAATCCAGCAGGTAGAAGGCAATGAGGATTTCCCGCTCTCGTAAGGTTCTGTCCCGCTCTGATGTCATAGGTTAAAGGTTCGTGTAGCACTCTCTATTGCACGAGCAGGGATTTTGTGCTTCCTTCAACCTGATGGATATTCGTTCCACTCTGGTGTGAAAAGACCATTCATCTGCCATTTAGCTACCTCATTTTTCACTTCACGTTTGGTGTGACAGGCCTTAAAGGGATACTCCACCCAAACATATATGTGACTCCACCCAGATCCATGTGACTTTCTTTCTTCTGTGGAACACAAATGGAGATTCTCCATGTAATGTCAGTATATGGATCTCTGAAAGTTAAAGTTTCAAAAACCACATAAAAAAGAAATGACGTAATCCATACGACCCCATTAGCCGGTTTAAGCTGGAAGGAGCTGGTTTTAAACTGGTCTCCCTGCATGACCAGCTAAAGAAGTGGTCATTACCCCGTTAAAACCAGCCAGTTATGACCAGCTAAATCCAGACAAGGTTAGCAGGGCACTTGATGAATAATTGTCTTCTGAAGCAAAATAAGGTGTGTTTGAGAAAAATATGAATGTTTTTAAACTCTAAACCATCACTTTCAAGTTTAACAGGTCACACGTTTAATTTTTGTTGTTGTTGTTTCGTATAAGATGTTGATTAATCAACTGGGGACGAATGGATTACCATAATTTCCATTGCATTATCTTTTCATGAAACGCCATTTCTATTCCACTGAAGAAAGGAAAGTCATATACATCTGGGATGGCCTGAGGAGGAGAAAATGATGAGACAATGTTACATTTTGGGTGGAGTATCTCTTTAATGGACATTTACGGGATTCTCAATCTTGGAAGTCGTCGTAGTTGCATAAACTTCTATAATGGTGAACAGGAGACTCTTTTATTTCATTCCCATTTTCTCCAACAGACAAATTCCATGATAGCGTTTTCCATGAAGGATTGATTACAGCTGTCTGATGAGAGAAAGATGTTAAATTCGCCATCACTCCCTCAGCTGTTGTGTTATAAGCACACTTGCAGAAGTGTTAACTGTATTTTCATACCAAGGTAGTATCCAAAGCTTTCTAGATGGCACTGTGGAAATGCATCTTCACAGTTGTTAATCCAAGTTTTTGTTTTCTCGTTGAATGTTGTTTCAATCAATGCATTAAGCTACAGATGTCAAATGAGTTGTGAGCATCACATTAACTGTAAGCACAGAACTAAAGAGTCGCATGACTCATCGGTGAAGCATTATATTCAGAAACAAGAGCAAGTCAAAAGGAACCAAATGCATTTTTAAACTCTCATTGATGGTCTTTCTTGAACGAGAAGCTACTAAGAGTCTAATAAAATGCATTCAATCCTGACACTTCAACTTCTCATTTTGACAATTTAAAGCCATTTTAAGTGATCCACACGGACCATTTTGTCTTTAAAATGTACAAATCCAGAATGCAATGAGGCAATAATTGCTAGGAGTTTTCAGAGGTAAAGAGGAAGAAATGTAATGCCCCTCATTACTTAAATTGATCTCAGTGTAAAAGATATCAAATGAATATTTCCTAAAGGCACAAAGAGCCTAAAGCTACCACTGAAAGGACACTTGTTTTGTTCATTTTGTTTTAATAGTCATAAAATATAGCTTACTTAAGGCCAGTTTGGTGCATATCAGCGTAATAAGAGAATAAAGTGTGGTTTTGAAGGCCACTGTCCTTTGGGAATATCTCACAAGGGTGCCTCTGTGTGTTTTGAGTTTCAGCATAACACATTTTGAGTTGAAGCATTCGCAGCAAACAGACTGAGAACAGCGAGCAAGAAAAAGGGAGTATTGTTCTGTTTTTTTCCCTCCGCCTCTTCACTGTTTGCCTGTTTTTCATTCTCCTGCTTCACATTCGCAGTGTATTCCTAGAGGCAGTGTCAGTCCCGAAGTTAATAAGCCACATTTCCACCCTCTTTGGTCTTTAGCACACATACATCAGCGTTTCTAAATGGAGTCTCTGACTTGGGCACCAATCTGTCTGGTTTTTATGTGCCTGCGGCTATTCACAGGGACTCACCAGTCAACCTGTTAATGCTTTCGGTTAGCAATGAAGCGTTTGACACCTGTTAGTCTGTGGTGATAAGTGGAAATGTAATGCCTGTGTGGGGTCTAAAGCTTTACATCTTTGAAGAGATTCTACAAAACAGGTGTTTGTCTTGATGAACCAGCTCGTAAATCCCACTGAAGCGCCTGGAACGGTGTGTGGCTCGAGCATCACAGATCACAACAGCAAATTGTCATCACCCCTAAGCAGGGATTCATTAAAAATCATGCCACAGTTCTTCAAAAGACGTTGTGCATAGTACATCATATCTTTAATCTCCTGTTGGGGAAGCCATAGGTAACTGTGGCAAGGAACATAAAACTGCATTTGATGTTGGATAGTGGAGGATAAAAACACCAGGAGGCCAGTTCTTCTCTGGCAGCAGTGTCGGGGAAAGTTACTTTTAAAAGTAATGCATTACAATATTGCGTTATTCCCTAAAATAGTAACTAATTACATTACTTAGTCAGGTAAGGTGAAGGTGTTATGTTACTTTTATTACCTTTTCTCATCTGGGCTGGGCTTGTTTGTTTGTTTTCAAAATAAATAAAACAAATAATTTTGGCAATTGTAAAAGCCCTTGCACACCAAAAGTGAAATGAATAAGCCTCAGGGTGAAGGAAATGTAAGTTCACATCTGTACTGTAGAGGGCGCAGCTCAAACAAACCTTTCTGTTGTGCTGCCATTCAATAAATGGAAAAAACTGGTGTTGCTTATTTGACAAAGTTCTCAGATATTTTCTTAATGTAAGTTACTTTACAAGTTACTAATCTGATTGCGTACATTTTAATGCATTACCCCCAACACTGTCCGGCAGTACAGTCCAAATGTAATGTCAGTGGATACATTACTGCATTTATTGAACTGTAAAATCAGAGTGTAAGTGTTTTTGAGGTCCATTTAAGATTGAATGATATAGTGCAGGTAGATCCGGAAGCAGTAGCAGTTTATCTCAACAGTACGGGGTCTATTATTAACGGCTGAAGAGATGCAGATGTTAATCTACTGAATGATTCCCATTAGTTGCTTGGCACAGGTTTCAATTTGTAGACTTTGGACAGCAACATCAGTCTGGGCTGGATCTGGCAGGCTCTAGATCCCTTCATATAAGTAGGATGAGACTAGTACTTCTGATTGGGCTTTACTGTTGGTTTAGGCAGTTATAAAGAAGATTAATGCTCCTGTGCTCAGGATGCTAATGTGTTCCTGTGGCTCAGTGGTAGAGCATTGTGTTAGCAGCGCAAAAGGTTGTGGGTTCGATTCCCAGAGAACACACACTGATAAAAAAAAAATGTATAATCTGAATGCATTGTAAGTGGCTTTGGATAAAAGCATCTGCTAAATGCATAAATGTAATTAATAAATTGAATTGTTGGTCTTTAAGCATCTCTATTGCAATCACTCATACTTAGGACGAGGGATTTGAAGCGACTTGTGTGACTTTTATTATAAACTGAATATTTAATAGGGTTGTAGTTAACTAATAGTCATTAATTTAAGCCATTAGTCAACTATTCACATGTTTATATTCATTTAATTATTTAAATACATACTAGGGGGTAGAATGTAGTATGTATTTCATTACTTAAAGGGGCATATGTTGCTATTTTAAAGATCATTATTTTGTGCATTTGGTGTAACAGAATATGTTGCCATGCTTTAATGTTCAAAAAACACTCAAATACTGTACATTATTGTAGATCCTCTATGCCCCGCCTCTTTCAAAATTCAGATTGTCATAGCAAAGGCATTTTTTTATTTTTGTTAAATAGTCTTTGTGCATAGCCAGCCTTGTACTCTACTAGGTTCATGAAGCTGTCGTCCATAAAATGTGTTGCACAAATTCGAACATCTGGGTTGTGCTGTTGTGTTTAAAAACAAAATGTAACCAATGATTTCTTAATGCGTCTAGTTCTGAAGGCCAAATAAAGCGCTTTTGCTTTCGCCTAGAAACACAGCGTCTCTGACACGGCTGCATCAACACTACTGCGTTACTGAAACCACGCCGCCTTTCTTTGCCTGAACATTTGGGCGGCATTACGCAAATATTTCCACATCGTGACGTAGACATGTGGGGGGGTTAAATGAGGCGTTTTAGCCCGGTCTGGATCAGCCTTCTCTTTTAGATGGAATAAATCTTGAGATTTGTATCTCTGCAGATCTTATACATGCACAAACAGCTACATAACACACTAAAGAAAAGGAAAACAAGAAATCACATCATATGACCCCTTTAAATACATACTACATACATATGAAATACTAGGGGGGCATTTCATATATAGCCTATTCAAGTTAAGTATTCAAGTGATAAACCATATTTGAGGTCGATGAATGATAGGCCATTTCTTGCTTAATATACTGTAATTATCTGAAGCACCAACCGTTAATGATCTGTCCGTCATGAACACAGACTTTTATTTTTGCGACTAACTGACTAATACAATTTTAACCTTCACATTGACTAACGTTTGGTTGAATATTAAGGGGGGAGTCCTACATATATCATAAAACTTTGGAAAAGATTGGACACATACTTATGAATTATTAATTTCGTAGCATCTGTGATTGTCAGTGGTTCTAAAAGGAAGTTTCCGGATGGAATAAAACCCAATACTCTTGTGTGAAGTGTCTTTTCCCTCAGATGACCCGATAGAGTCCTCATCCGTCTCCATCACACATTACTGCTAGAGATGTCAGGGAAGTTGACTCTGTCAACAATGGAAACCGATATTCAGTCATTTAATCAATAGTGGAGCTGAAACCCTACTGTTAAACTCTCCCTTGAGGCTTCGTAGGAGCTGCATGGACTAGAAAATGCCAGGCTAAGAGACATTTGAAGAAACTATTGATTGTAAGTATACAGTAAATGTGTCTGAAAAAAAGTATATTCAAACCACGTTTTTCATATTGGTCCAAAGCTGCATGTTGATGCAACACACAATCACTAATAGTAGAATCACATCTGCATGTTTATTTTTGATTTTTTTACTTGGTCGTTGTTGGTCTTTTTGTTCTGTTTTGATGCAATTATATTTTTTGGACCTTGAAATCTTGGAAGTACTAAAGAATTGGCACTTTGGTCCTCCCCAGACAACACAAACACATGCTGATCCTAAATGACTGTTTTAACACCACCAGCATGTAATAAACCCACCTCCAGATGGCAACCAGCAGAAAACTCCAGATCCAAACTTTGGACAAAGACTACATTTGCATTTGGCAACTCCTGCTTTTATCCTGATAGAAAGGAACTGCTCTTGTTAGCCAGTCTTTTTTTCTTCAGGTTTTATTCAGTGAAGCATCCAGAGCAGTAATAAGCACAAGTCTGCGTCAATTATGTGACAGATTTGTTTAGCAATCTCACCACTTTTCCTCTTGAAATCCCAATTTCTCAGCAGACCATTCAGGATTGCGCTTCTCTCTGGAGTCATGTTATTCTTAATCGTTGAGTGCTCTCGTCTTTGATAGGCTATACGTCCTTGCGTTCTCCGCCGAGGGTGATTTCAGTGACACTGACTGAAATGACAGCTAATTGAGGCTACTTTAGCTGAAAGCTCTGATGGACAATCCTCTGATTCCTCCTCCTGCCAGGCGGTGAAATTACCTGGCATAATACAAAGAAAATTGTAGAGGAATGAGCTAGGAGATGTCAAAATAAAGCAACAAGGCAGGCTTAGCCATTGACAAGCAGTTTACCTCTGTATTTATTTTCACCACTTCGCCAACGAAGAACGTTTAAGTGGACACAAGGTGAATGCAGGGCTGCTGAGAGGTGAAGAATTGAATGGTGTTTCACAAACAAAGCATGCTTTCGATGGTGTTTTCTTTATCTTACCTCTGTATGATGCTTAGTATTGTTTATAAGCACAGCACTGCTTTGTGTACAGGGGTAAGTGCTGTATTTCTGCTTTTCCATAAGCGCCACCTACTGTCAGAGAGTGAATTTGCACTTTCATTCAGCCCATCTGTTGGTTTTTGTTATAAATGATATGTAACTAATAATTTATTCAAATGAAATGCAAGGTATGCTTTGTTTTCATCACAACTTGTATTATTTTAACGGTTGTTTAAACCATAGTTTTTATTTTCCTTTTATAGTTTAGGATGCTATATGGACATTAGTGCCAAGGCCGATATATCGGCCGATATTTGGCTTTTTTTTTATTATCCACATCGGCCAATTTTTTTTGTTTTGTTTTTTTGTTTGACTGATATACCAGACGTGGGACTTTTATTTAGATGGAATTGAGAACATTGAAACATTAAGAGAACTATATGGAAAAATATTTCACCCTTGCTTGAAATTATAGATTCTTATGAAATGACTGGAATTCATAGAACAATATAAAAAAAATTTTTTTTAGATGTTAACAGTTATGTACAGGTTAATAAAAAATTATTGAACTCATGTTTATTGTTAAGGCAAAAGAAGTTCCATTTCGCTTTTTATTTTATGATTTATAAACCAAAGTCACAGAATTTGAGGTAAATGTGTAAAACTTGAATTGTGACTGTCTGGAGAGTATGTGTCCATGTAGTTGCATTCTAAGCATTTCATTATTCATGTTAGGCGTTCGAAGTCATGTGTTAGGTTTGAGAATTCAAAATATAACTTAATAAAATAAAAATCATATGAAGTGCCATTTCAGCTCTGTTCAATCCCCTCGGATGTTTCTGAGTTGTTGTCTATCAGAGATGTGGGTTGTGTGTGTTTCTTCAGTTTAGGAACACAAAGTGTTATTCCCCAGCAGAGTGGACACAGCTGGAGTTTGGGACTGAAACGTGAGAATATGAATGGTTAAGAATTGAACAAACAAGTGAATTGACAAAGTGAGTAAGTGACCATGACTGGCTGAGATTTAGACTTGAATTGCCACTAACACCATCACCAAACTTACACCTAGTACACTCGAAGTACTGCAGCACTGAGGCAAAAAAACGAACCAACAACAAAAAAAATCCTTTTTTGGAGTATGTACTAACCCACGGATTAGGTTAGGACGTCTACAACATCCAAAAAAAGCACCACATTAGGAAACCATTGCAAACTGAACCTCTTCCATACCGCAAGGGCTTATGCGCAATATTGGCAGAAAAATCAGTCACAGATGAATACTTTGAAAATCCAGCAGAAATAGTATACTGTCTGAGTACCTTTGACATGGTTTTCTCTCTACTGTGCTTTATTTCAAACCTAGTGTGCTTTTTAGGAACAATATTATTCACATTCAGCCTATATTTGAAGAGCTCTTTTCCAAAACGCTATAAATCCATTTTAATAGTTTTCAGGAAAATGACATTTTTTTACCTAGACCCATACATTTAGTTAATATTCAATTTATCCTGTTAAAATGGTCTGTTGGCTCAGTCTGAACATGTTAAACAATGATTGTTAAATGAAACAACAATATTGTCGATTATAAATGCAAAGTTTTTTAATTTTTTTTTCAAAACGCTACAAATCCATCCTTTTTTTTTTTTATGTTGGTTTATGTCTTAAAAAAAAAGAGAACATGCAACATGCAACATGCAACATATGACATCAGGGACTCATACTATAAACCGGTCGCACCAGCCTTGTGTTGATGTAACCCCGGTCCGCACCATCACACGGCGGGTCTCGAACCCGGGTCTCCAGTGCGGGATGCGGGCGCTCTAACAAGGAACGCCAAAGGCTACAGCCTCTAGCGTCAATCGGTTAAACACCACCTTTTATTTTTTGTGATTTTCTTTGTCCAGTCTGCGTTTTCTACCCCCAGGTGTAGGTCTCAAAAGTGTTATTAGAGTTTAAAGCACTCATTGTGAAGACTGAGCACAAACAAATGCTTCAAAGCGTCGTCATGTTGGATTGCATCGAACGAATTCTGATTGGTCGAGAGGACATATCGCATTTAGGCTAAAAACAGGTTCGGCGCTTATAGCGGTTTGGAAAAGAACTGCATCTTGCAGTACATTTTAAACAAGGAAATATAGCGATTTGGCATGAAACATTGATGGAGCAGTGAATAGGTTCAGTACACAGCAAAATGGCATGACGAACTCATTTTTGTTAAATTTGGCGTTTATCGCGTTTTGGAAAAGAGCTCTTCATTTGTTCATTGTGACTTTCTTAGTGAATTGAAAAATGTGTGATTGTGAGTCAACAAATTAAGACATTAATTAACAGTGAACCTGTTTAATTATGCTGTGTCTGCTACTTCAGCCATGGCAAATATTGTCTCATTCAGCCATAAACAGAGCACACTTTCCTGTTGTCCTTCTTTGGGTGCTGTTCAGAGCGATCTGGATCATATTTCAGCTGATTTTGTTAAACGGAGAAACAAAACCAGAATTTTTCCAGATTGGTGGTTTGTTTGCTCGTCCACTGTTGACTTACAAGTAGTGATGTCTCAGTAACTGTGACATTTATCAATGCTCAATAACAGTTTTGATCCCAAAAGTTGAAAAATAATCTTTGTGTATAGGGAACATAGGTCTATCAGTACGATGTTTTGTGTACACATTTCCTGAATAATCTCCCCGTATCATCTTATTACTGTAATGCACTCTCAGAAATAAAGGGACAAAAGCGGTCACTGGGCCGGTACCTTTTCAAAAGGTATATGTTTGTACCTAAAGGGTTCATTTTGGTACCATTAAGGTACATATTTGAACTTAAAGTGTACATAATTGAACTTAATATATACAAAAGTGTACCTTTTGAAAAGGCAGTGACAGCTTTTGTACCTTTATTTCTGAGAGCGTGCAATGATTCTCTTGGGTTTCATATCATCAAGTTGCATTATATTCCCTCTGAGAAAGAATATGAAATGTGTGAAAGCCAATGCAGGCAATGCGTTATCTCTCTCCGTTAACACATAATCTGGTCCCACATCCACATTTAATGCTGTAGTCTTCAGAAGTACTGTTACTTTATTACCAAATCAATGCAAAAGTAAAACTCACTGTAGAAATAGTCATTCTGCAGCATCTATAGTACCCACCTCAATCAGCGGGGATCATATACGTTCTGCTATAGGAGGTTTTCCCCTATGTAGGCATCATGTATGCTGTCTGTAATGCAGTATATACTCCATTCATGCTGACTGATAAGCAGTACTGGATAGTAATCTGCATTACATAATCCCATTACAAAATTTAAGTACTTTTTATTTTAAAATGCTCATAATCAGATTACAGTTACTTTTTATGGATTACATGATTACATATTATTCACACTATGGCAGTAAATTATCCATAAAGTATTGATTCACTTCTATTCTTTTTTCCCCCTTTCTAAATGAAACTACCATTGATATAAATACAAAAAATTGTAATTGCACATGCCATCCGTTAGTCAGGTGGCTATGATTGCATAGCAAATGGATGCATTATAATTAGTACTTGAATTATCACTCATTGAATCATTTAACCATGTATAATTATGCCTTTGGATTTTGCCTTTATCTTTAAAACATAATAAAATGCATGTCATTTACAGCGTAATCCACACATGCGTGTCTAACTGACTGCATTAGGGTGGTGAAGTTTTAGTTTTATGAATTATATGTGTATTTAAATGTGTTTTTAAATTGTTAATGTGACTATGTTTCAGAAATGTTCATGTTCTGATCAGTTATCACACATGAGGGGCATTTGTAATGCTAGAATAACGTCTGTAATGTATTGTTTAATGCATTTATTATATAGAAAACAAAGATTGGAATATATTTTCTTTCTCTCTTATTTTTCTCCAGTATGATATCCAATAATCATTCAAGTCTCAGGGTTCGTACGGTCATGAAAAACCTGGAAAAGTCATGGAATTTTAAAACCGCAATTTCCAAGCCTGGAAAAGTTTTGGAAAAATAAATAAACCCAGAAAGTTTTGCAAAAGTCTGTATAAATCTCTGTATAATACAATTATGTTTATTCAGGTCCTGAATTTCGGTACGGGATTGCGCATGGGCTATATCGCATATTTCTACTCTTTCCCGCAGCTTTCGACTTTAAAATGATGGATATTCACACATTTATTCAATAGCCTGTAGCTTGTAGGCTGAAGAGTAAATAGATCCACACAGAATATCAAATCGGTCATTTGAAAACGGATTCATCAGCTGTGTTTCCTCTCTTTGACTTTCTCTTAAAACACGTAATCAGCGCATCTCGTCTGCACTAAAGAGCTGCACAGTGCAATCTAAGATGACTAATACGTGTAATTCAGACGTGTAATACTAACTCGGATGCTTCTCATGTAACGTGTAATCAGTAACGGTGACGGGGGACTGCTTTCACATGCTCACTTGCATATGTGCTGATGAACACCCACAGCGTGTGACGTTACAACGGCGTGTTACCGGGAAAATGCTTTTGTGTTTGGCAGTGTTTGTATAGTGCACAGTGAATGTAAACACTCAGTTATGTCTGAAGGGATTGTAAGCAGATGGGACACAATTACTGATGTGTCCAAATAGATCATTAGTGCATTAGTGGAGTAAATGGAGCCTATTAGACTTGCTGCTGTCTATAATGTCATCAATAATAATCAACGGCAATAAACTGAGAAGAAAAACACTTGCTGCTCTTGTCTGGAAAACTTTAGCAGCTTTATTAAATAAATCCTCTACTGTTAGATTCTCAAAGCACTCTTGTGTTGATTAATTATCAAATCTCTTTATTGTCACACATTGTGTACACAAGTGTACTGATGGAGAAATCCTTAGACTCTGTGCCATGGCAGTACAAGTAACACGATATGAAAACAATATACACACTTTACACAATATACAGTACACACATTTCCATAATATACACATAGTGAACTGTATTCTCAAGAGACTTACTTACTTGTATGTTTTGAAGCTGTTTAGTAATTAGAAAATTACTTGACTACATTAAATGGTCTTTATTATTAGTTTTTAGCTGGTTATTAATTTATCTCCAACAGTAAAGCAGATCATGTGTTTGATTCCAGCGACAGCCAGAGTAAATGTGTGCCTTAGATTTCATTTGCTTTTGATGAATGTATAAGCATTGATCAATATTATTGTTTTTAATCAAGGTATTTGTTTAATAACGAACAGAATAGTTTTAACTGAAAGTCTTTTACTGATTTTTAAGATTGAATGAGATTTTGTTTTTAAAAGTGTCTTGTATATTGAGCAGTAAACAAGCATTAAACTATTTTTGAATCTGTTTTTTAAAGCAAGCGTTACAAGATAATTAAATTTTATTGATTTTACTGATGATAAAAATGAGCATGGCAGGGACAAATAATGGTTATGGCTTAACCTGTAAGTGTTGTACATGTTGTCAGGTTAATTAGCATGGGGGGTGGGCACAGAGACTAGTTTGTGCTACAAATAATCATCCTCAAGCACTTTGATTGTGAACAATTTCCATCTTGTTGGATTTTAATCTGTCAGTAAATATTGAAATTTGTGACATGCACATCATTCCAGAGCTTTGGTGGCCAGAGCTCTTTTAGTTTGATCAAGCGTTGTGTTTCAGGTTGTTGGTTTTGTGTTTTGACATCCCTTTGTACGTTTTAAGTTTAAAAACACAATAGACCATATCCAACCTTATTTATTTTATCTGTCAAAATGATGGAAAGTGCTTTGAATCATCTATTAATGTTCTTAAAATCTAGTACAAAACACACTTTAGCCTCTGTCCTCAGCTTTCTAAAACTACTCACAATGAAGTGTTAATGCTTTTAGATGTCTGATACGACATGCGCGCGCACACATACACACACACGCACGCACATACGCAGACACACACACACGCACGCACGCGCACGCACACACGCAGACACACACACAACGCGCACGCACGCACACACACGCATGCACGCACGCACAGACACACACTCTCTCTCTGTCACACACACAGAGACACACACACACACACACACTCTCTCTCTCTCTCTCTCTCTCTCTCTCACACACACTCTCTCTCTCTCTCTCTCTCTCTCTCTCTCTCACACACACAGAGACACACACACACACACAAAAGCTAAGACCTTGGTCTTTGAGGCTCGTGGTTGATTTTGTTATTGTGATTACATTATAATGCTCCAAATAGAATTATGACCAGCAATTCAGCTTCCTTCATTAGCATTCATCATGGATCACCGTACAGAACGAGCACTGAATCCACTCAATATTACAACATGCTGCATTGTATTTCTCGTGAAGAAGAATGAAACATCTTTTTAACACGTTAACACACATGTATTGCTTGCATGTTGTTGAGAACAATGCCACACATTTGAATTCTAAGTCAAGTAATTCATTTTTGCTACACTTTAATTTTTAAAAGCATTTAATGAAGTGTCTTCTGTTCACCAAGGCTCCATTTATTTTATCAAAAATTTGAAATATTATTACAATATGAAATAAGTATTTTCTATTTGAATATATTTTAATATGCAATTGATTACTCCAGTCTTCAGTGTCACATGATCCTTCAGAAATGTTTTTACTGTCTCTTTTTATCAATTTAATGCATATTTGCTGAATAAAAGCATTATCTACTAATAAAAACATGCACATACACACATTTAATTGGTGGTATAACATGGTTTCTTCTTAAATATTGGGCAGCACATCTGTTTTCATCATTGATGATAATCATAAATGTTTCTTGAGCATATTATAATAATTTCTGAAGATAATGTGACATTGAAGACTGGAGTAATGATGCTGAAAATCCAGCTTTGATCACAGAAATCAATTACATGCTACAAAATATTCACATAGAAAACTGCTATATTTTTTAAAACATTTGTTTGTGTGTTTAATTCTGCTTCTCTGAATGCCGTCGACTGTCAGGCTGAATGTCTCAGCGTCTTAAATCATGGCTTCACCATAAAGACAACTGAGCATCCAGAACACGTGTGTCCTTGTATCTCAGAGAGAACAAGATGGTGCGCAGCCTCTTTATATGCATGACGTGACAGACAAGTGAAGGGCGGGACTTATGCACCATCTGCCAATGATTTTCTCCAGGCTTCAGGAGTGACTAAAATGAAAGGCAATAAATATTTGATTCTGAGCACATTCATATCTTGTGATATTCGTTATTATGGATGATTTCCATGCAGTTGCTGCTCTGTCTGATACAGGAGCACACAAACGCAGAGGAGAATTCAAAAACACTCACGCATATATACATGAGAGCGGTTCAGAATCACTCCTGGACATGTTCATATCTGCGCTTGCACTCCTTTGAGTTTTTATAGATTAAATACACTGCAAGACAGTTTTTTAATCTATCTATCCATTCATCTTTCTTGCCGTTTATCCTGTATGGGGTTGTGGGAGTGCTGGGAACTAGCCTGCGTCCTGCGCTGAAGGCAGAGAAACTGTCTGGGAAAAGTCCAAGACACACACACACACACACGCGCGCGCACACACACACACTCACACAGACAGACACACACGCACAGACAGACAGACACGCACAGACACAGACAGACACACACACTCACACACACAGACACGCACAGACACACACACACACACACACACACACAGACACACACACACAGACACATACACACACACACACACACACACACATATGCACACATATGCACACACACGCACACACACACACACACACAGACAGACACACACACGCACACACACACACACACACACACACACTAGGGGTGTGCGATATATATCGTCTGCGATATTATCATAATTGTTGTTTTAACGATGTGCAATTTGACAATATCGAGCATTTTGCAAAAACCAAACAAAACGCCTACCGAGTGCACGCATACATTAGCCTACGTGGTGATGAATGAGTTAAACAGTGCACGTGCGCAATTAGAGTGTTCTTTCACTGCATGATTCAGTCGAATAAAATGCATTAAGAATGATCGCAAAATTCAAGATATGGGGGCAGAAAATGTATATATTCCAGTTTCACATAGTTAAAATCACATGAAGAGAGACGTTTTTTTCTTCAAAATATGCATGATTACAAATGTAATATTGATTTTATACAACAGTTCATATTAAGAGTTAATATTAAGAGACTTGCGTTTTAGGCACCTTATTGCCTGTTTTTGCTCCATTTCGCCGACACAAAATAATTATAAACCGCCACAGCACTGTTGTGATTGCTTTGCATCTCTGAAGCAACATTATAGTGATCTGTTTCTGAATGATTCAAACATTTAAATGATTCGGTTCAATCGCAGTGACTCACTTATTACCAGTGACTTTCTGCCACCTACTGGCGATTTGAATTTCACATTTAAAGTGATTTCGTTTGTAAAATAATTTTAAATATCAGTATTCAATGTTTTATTTTTAAAATGTAAAAAAAATATGCATTTGTAAATGGTTAAAGCACTCCATATCCCTCTAAGCTGCATTAAACAGTGTGTAAATACATCTAAATGCCACTTCAGATGCAACTTCTGCAAAGATTAATTTTGATAATACTGGTTTAATTTGTTTGGTAACTGCCTAAATGTGTATTAGCTTAATTGACTGATTACATGTAACAATTTGACTCAAAAGTCAAAAACACTTTTAGAAAAAAAAAATGCTTTATTAAAAGGTAAACATAAATTTAAACAAACTAAAAGATTATTTAATCACTGATGTTAACTGACCAGACAGAATATGACGAATATAAAAAACTGCAGCTGTCCACGGTTGTCAGATATCAGCACAATAGCACACTCTGCAAAATATCGTCTAATTATCGTTATCGAAAAAATCCCCAAAAATATCGAGATATCAGTTTTTCTCAATATCGCACACCCCTAACACACACACACACACACAGACACACAGACAGACACGCACGCACTCACGAATGCACACACACACACATATCTACATCTACGGGTAGATATATATATATATATATATATATATTTTTTATATGTCTAGTTTTTAGTAATCTTTTTTTTATTAATTTTGATTTAAGTTTAAATTTTAGTTTAGTTTTAGTATATCAAATGTAACTAAACAAAAATGAGAAATGCTGCTTTGGCAACAATTTGATTTATTTATTTATTTAATGGTCACAATTTATTTTAATTACCAATTCTCACTTTTAACTAATCATTAACTATGACTTTTGCCTCAATAAACTCAATACTCAAGATTTGCTCCTTATTAGTATTTAGTAAGGTAGTTGTTAAGTTTAGGTATGGGTTGTATTAAGGATCTAGAATATGGTTATGCAGAATAAGGCATTAATATGTGCTTTACAAGTACTAATAAACAGCCAATATGATAGTGGGAATAGGCTTTTTTTACTGTAATAACTCTGGCCGTCTCAAATTTGTCTCTTCTGACCACCTGTGAGGGTTTACATCTTAAACTATGTCTGTTGATAAAATGCAAAATGAACTGTCTGTCTTCTCTGTGTATTTAAATGATCTCTCTCCTGTTCCCACAGTACCGACTGTCTCTGATGACGTTACTTCAACACTGCAGCCTAGAAGATCTACACCTCCCATCAGGACCACCGCTTTCAGCATCACCCAGAGACCTGCGCTCAACATCACCGTCACAGCCGACCCGGCAGCCGTGGACCGCCCCGACCCGCCGCCGGACCCCAGCGCCGTCAGCCCGCCCCCCTCCAGCAGACGCTTCTGCGGCGGGAGAGGAGAGGGATCTCCTGGCCACAGACGCACCGAGGAGCCACGGTGGAGCGGCCTTGTCCTAGAGGAACCCGAGGTGCGTCCGCACTAGGGGTGTGCGATATATATCGTCTGCGATATTAGCGTAATTGTTGTTTTAATGATGTGCAATTTGACAATATCGAGCATTTTGCAAAAACTCAGCTAACACCTATATAGTGCACACATACATTAGCCTGCGTGGTGATGAAGGGGTTAAACAGTGCACGCATCATTTAGCCTGCGTGGTGCTGAAGGGGTTAAACAGTGCACGCATACATTAGCCTGCGTGGTGCTGAAGGGGTTAAACAGTGCACGCATACATTAGCCTGCGTGGTGATGAAGGGTTAAACAGTGCACGCATACATTAGCCTGCGCGGTGATGAAGGGTTAAACAGTGACGCATACATTAGCCTGCGCGGTGATGAAGGGGTTAAACAGTGCACGCATACATTAGCCTGCGTGGTGCTGAAGGGGTTAAACAGTGCACGCATACATTAGCCTGCGCGGTGATGAAGGGGTTAAACAGTGCACGCATACATTAGCCTGCGCGGTGATGAAGGGGTTAAACAGTGCACGCATACATTAACATGTGTGGTGATGAAGGGGTTAAACAGTGCACGCATACATTAGCCTGCGTGGTGCTGAAGGGGTTAAACAGTGCACGCATACATTAGCCTGCGCGGTGCTGAAGGGGTTAAACAGTGCACGCATACATTAGCCTGCGCGGTGCTGAAGGGGTCAAACAGTGCACGCATACATTAGCCTGCGCGGTGATGAAGGGGTTAAACAGTGCACGCATACATTAGCCTGCGCGGTGCTGAAGGGGTTAAACAGTGCACGCATACATTAACCTGTGTGGTGATGAAGGGGTTAAACAGTGCACGCATACATTAGCCTGCGTGGTGCTGAAGGGTTAAACAGTGCACGCGCATACATTAGCCTGCGTGGTGCTGAAGGGGTTAAACAGTGCACGCATACATTAGCCTGCGCGGTGATGAAGGGGTTAAACAGTGACGCATACATTAGCCTGCGCGGTGATGAAGGGTTAAACAGTGCGCATACATTAGCCTGCGTGGTGATGAAGGGTTAAACGGTGCACGCATACATTAGCCTGCGTGGTGCTGAAGGGTTAAACAGTGCACGCATACATTAGCCTCGCGCGGTGATGAAGGGTTAATCAGTGCACGCATACATTAGCCTGCGCGGTGATGAAGGGGTTAAACAGTGCACACATACATTAGCCTGCGCGGTGATGAAGGGGTTAAACAGTGCACGCGCATACATTAGCCTGCGGTGATGAAGGGTTAAACAGTGCGCATACATTAGCCTCTTGCGCGGTGATGAAGGGGTTAAACAGTGCATGCATACATTAGCCTGCGTGGTGATGAAGGGGTTAAACAGTGCACGCATACATTAGCCTGCGTGGTGATGAAGGGTTAAACAGTGCGCATACATTAGCCTGCGTGGTGATGAAGGGTTAAACGCATACATTAGCCTGCGTGGTGATGAAGGGTTAAACAGTGCCGCGCATACATTAGCCTGCGTGGTGATGAAGGGGTTAAACAGTGCACGCATACATTAGCCTGCGTGGTGATGAAGGGGTTAAACAGTGCACGCATACATTAGCCTGCGTGGTGATGAAGGGGTTAAACAGTGCACGCGCGCATTTAGAGTGTGTTCTTTCACTGCATGATTCAGTCGATTAAAATGCATTAAGAATGATTGCAAAATTCAAGATATGGGGCAGAAAATGTATTTATTTACGTTTCATATGATTCAAATCACACAAAGAGTGCAGTTTTTTCTTAAAAAATAAGCACAATTACAAATGTGCTATTGATTTTATACAACAGTTCAATAAACAATAAGCTAATATCAAGAGACTTACATTTTAGACACCATATTGCCTGTTTTTGCTGCATTTCGCCAACAAAACATAATTTCAAACAGCTACAGCGATGTTTTGCGTCTCTGAGCAACATGACAGTGATTCGTTCCTGAATGAATCAATGAATCGTTTAAATGATTCGGTTCAGTCGCAATGACTCACTTGTTGACAGTGACGTGCTGCCACCTGCTGGCGGTTTAATTTCACATTTAAAGTCTATTTTCATTTTTTTTTTATCATTTTAAATATCAGTATTCAATGTTTTATGTTTAAAACGTCAAATTATGCATTTGTAACTGCAGGTTAAAGCACTCGTAGTCCCTCTGAGCTGCATTAAACAGTGTGTGAATACATCTAAAACCTTCAGATGCAGCTTCTGCAGAGACTCATTTGATGATACTGGTTTCATTTGTTTAGTAACAGCCTAAATGTGTATTATCTTAATTGACTGATTAAATGTAAAAATTCGACTTAAAAGATGAAGACTTTTAGAAAAAAATTGCTTTATTAAAAGGTACAAATCTATTTAAACTTAAATTAAAATATTAATTTTATCACTGATGTGAACGGAGCTCATATTAGAAACTGCAGCTGTCCACAGTAGTCAGATATCAGCACAATAACACACTCTGCAAAATATCATCTAATTATCGTTATCGAAAAAATCCACAAAAATATATCCTTTTTTTTCAATATCGCACACCCCTAGTGCGCACTGGAAACAGGCGTTTGAATTATTTCAGCAATTAGTGTCAGGATTAGTGCAGAAGTGACACGTGTGCTGGTATCCGGCATGTGGCGTTTCTTATTTGAATGGCATCCATATGGAGACGTCAAAATGATCTTCAAGATTTGCATTCCGTAGCCGAGTTAATATGTAAATGTTATGCAGTGCTGTTTGTAATAGCATTTTATTACAAACTCCAACAGATATAGTCTTAATTAAACACATTCAAACGTTTTAGAGCCAGTTTTACTAAACAGGGCATGTTAGTGTTAAGCCCGACTCACACTGTGCAATTTTTGGCCTCAATTTGGTCATCTGAAACAAATGTGGAAAATCTTAAAATATTCCTATTATCCTTGGCTAAAATCTGTAGTCTTTTATCTCTGGTTTGACATATTCACCGATAGCCGATTAATGGCTGCCGCGATCAAATTTGACCTCCGATGAAATTCTGCCAGTGCCAGACCACACTATTAAACTATTCTTATTAAATACACTGCTATTGCCGGCATTCATATACTTTTCATGATAGAAATGGAGCATAAATTCCACATTTATGCTCCATTTCCAAACAGTTAAAATGACAAATAAATTCATACTCTGAATGCGCTCCACAAGACATGTGTGATTATATTACTGGATGCTGGAAACTGAACGGCAGAATGCAGGTTTTAATCAGGTTATTGTACGGGTAAGATAATCACGATCTAATCTAATGCGCTGCTGCACTGTAACGCACACACATATGCTACAGATGCGTACAACACATCACGGGCAGATCACACACACATAGCTACAGACAGTAGCGCGTACAACACATCACGTGCAGATCGCACACACATAGCTTCAGACAGTAGCGCGTACAACACATCACGCACAGATCGCACACACATAGCTACTGACAGTAGCGCATACAACACATCACGTGCAGATCGCACACACATAGCTTCAGACAGTAGCGCATACAACACATCACGCACAGATCACACACACATAGCTTCAGACAGTAGCGCGTACAATACATCACGCAGATCGCACACACATAGCTTCAGACAGTAGCACGTACAACACATCACGCACAGATCGCACACACATAGCTACAGACAGTAGCGCGTACAACACATCACGCACAGATCGCACACACATAGCTACTGACAGTAGCGCGTACAACACATCACGCGCAGATCGCACACACATAGCTTCAGACAGTAGCGCGTACAACACATCACGCACAGATCACACACACATAGCTTCAGACAGTAGCGCGTACAATACATCACGCGCAGATCGCGCACACATAGCTTCAGACAGTAGCGCGTACAACACATCACGCGCAGATCGCACACACATAGCTTCAGACAGTAGCGCGTACAACACATCACGCGATCGCACACATAGCTTCAGACAGTAGCGCGCGTACAACACATCACACAGATCACACACACATAGCTACAGACGGTAGCGCGTACAACACATCACGCACAGATCGCACACATAGCTTCAGACAGTAGCACGTACAACACATCACGCACAGATCGCGCACACATAGCTTCAGACGGTGGCGCGTACAACACATCACGCACAGATCACACACATAGCTACTGACGGTAGCGCGTACAACACATCACGCACAGATCGCGCACACATAGCTTCAGACAGTAGCGCGTACAACACATCACGCGCAATCGCACACACATAGCTTCAGACGGTAGCGGCGTACAACACATCACGCAGATCGCACACACATAGCTACACATAGCAGACAGTAGCGCATAACACATCACGCACAGATCACACACACATAGCTACAGACAGTAGCGCATACAACACATCACGCGCAGATCACACACACATAGCTACTGACAGTAGCGCGCATACACACATCACGCACAGATCGCACACACATAGCTACAGACAGTAGCGCGTACAACACATCACGCAGATCACACACACATAGCTACAGACAGTAGCGCGTACAACACATCACGCACAGATCACACACACATAGCTACAGACAGTAGCGCGTACAACACATCACGCACAGATCACACACACATAGCTTCAGACAGTAGCGCGTACAACACATCACGCACAGATCACGCGCACAGAATCATTCAGCGCGCAAATGTATTGTCAACACTGTTCTGTGATTTCTCTGTAAAATAGCTTAGAAACTGAAACGTTCGAGCATATATTTCTTAATAACTAAATCCCACAGCTTCACTACTAGTAGAGAGACGCTGCAGGTAGAATTAATTCACACGCAACCGCTCTCACTAATGCATGCATTCATATGAATGTAATAATTATCTGTCTCTGATTTAGAATCTGTGAGAAATATAACGACCCAAAGACTAAATAACTGATAGAGAAGCTGTTATAGGAGCAATAGCCATGTGTGCAGCGCTGTGTCATATTTAATATCAGTGCACAAGGTGTTTGTCACAGCTCCAGACTTATTTGTTCATTAATGACGTCATCAGCGACTAGTTGACGCCGACTCGACTTTCATCACATAAAAGTCCACTTTAGAAAATCCCTAGCGTGTAATGCAGCTCGCAGTCGCTGAACATGTACTGTATGGGTTGATAATGTAAAACTCTGGACAAGTTTTCTTGTGCAAACCAGTTTTTAACGCATCTTGACTGTCGTACAGTCTGACAATATAGGGATGAACATTCTGCCATTAATTACTCCCCCTCACGTCGTCAAACCACAACATTCACACACCTTCAGTGGAACACAAATGAAGATATTTTTGATTAAACACCTGGAGAGTGACATCACACACACACACACACACTTTCTAATTTGTTTGACACTTTGATCTGAACAACACACACACACACCTGGAGCAGTGGACACACACACACTGCACACATTATTTGCGTTCAGCGGATATTCTCCAAAAAGGTGCTACAGTAGGGTGACGTGGAGGAGACAAATTGTTCAATGAAGTCGTTATTTTTGTTTTCTTTTGTGCATAAAAGTATTCTCGTAGCTTCGCAAAATTACGGTTGAACTCCTGATGTCACATGGATTATTTTACCCATGTCCTTGCTATGTTAGGTCAGAGAGCTCTCGTATTTAATCAAAAATATCTTCATTTGTGTTCTGAAGATTAACGAAGCTCTTATGGGTTTGAAATGACGTGAGGATGAGTAATTAATGACAGAATTTTCATTTTTGTGTGAACTATCCCTTTATTGACTTCTGAGATCCCACAGTGTGACATGATCATCACGTCCGTACAGTCTGACAAGCAACAATAGTAAAGGACCATTAAAAATCGCACAGTGTGCGTCTGGCTTTGCATTTACATTTACATTCATCCATTTAGCAGATGCTTTTATCCAAAGCGACTTACAGTACATTCAGGTTATACATTTTTTGTCAGTATGTGTTCCCTGGGAATTGAACCCACAACCTTTTGCGCTGCTAACGCAATGCTCTACCACTGAGCCACAGGAACACTGGTTTTAACCCTTTAAGAATCCACCGCCGGCGGGACGCCTAGTGGTGACAGGGTAAAGTCCTCAGAAACAAAAACTCAAAAAGAAAAAGTTGAACATGTCATATATCCAAGGAAAGCTGGGATTCTTGTGATTTTAACTATGTAAATCATTTTAAGATACAATAAACACAGCATGTACAATCAGTGTCTTTATCAAACCACTTTTTGTTGACATAATGCAGACATGCATGATAGTACAGACATACATAGGAATAACACAGTAGGGATGCAATATAACACCAATATAAGAAAAACCCACAAATTAAATAATGTACTATGTACAGAAATAGAAATATAGGAAAAAAATGTATTTAGATTATAAATTATAAATATATATGTAATTTTAAAAGTGTACACATTTTGGATTCTATAAATAAATGTCACTATAATGTGTTTATGCTTCAGTTACTATGTGTCAGCAATTATTGACAGTGAATCTGGATGAGAAACTGAATAGCTCTAAGTGTAACCTTTCATTAGAGCCCAAAATGATGACTGTACATTAAAGCATTCAAGAATTACAGCATTGTATGTGTCGTTGTTACAAAGGGTCGCTTGGAGTCTCCCAAGTGTACTTGTTTTGGAAAAATTAGATAAACATGTGTAAAACACTAATTTTCTAATATATTGTTTATCAAATGGTAGATTTGGCTTGGTAAGGCTTCATTCTGTGATCCAATGTATTTTCAGTAAAGGAATTATTTATTTATTTTTTAGTGTATTCAAAGTGCTATAACTCAATATCAGTAAGACTTACAGCTGACTGAAACAGAGTGTCACCTTTCAAAGGAGACCAACACCATGCATATCATCCAAATGGCCCAAGAACAGCATGCAATTTACACAGACACAACATCTCATTTCCATATTGAACAACACAGTCTACCAGGCGCTGCACAAAATTAGCGTACGGATATGGATTCGGATAATGTGTTCTTCTGGCATTTCATTACAATACATTAATACGTGTGGAAAAATTCTCCCTTGCACGCGCTCTCTGTTCTCCTCCTAGCAATAACACATGCAGACATTTCAAGCACAAAACAGTTTAAGACATGCGTTTTTGGGTGTTAAATAATGGCGCAAATACCAGTATTTTGACGAGCGCTAACATTAGTAAATCCGTTACGTGATTCATTTTAATATTCTCCTTCCATAAATGTAGCATCTGAAAGGGAAACTCCTACAAATGCATATTCAGTAAGGGTTTCTTATTGATTCTTCACTGTGCATCTTTAGTCAATCCCAATTTTAACGGCAAAAGACTGTTAGTAAATCTGGCCCTAAATCATAGAATGAGTATGTTTATGATGTAAATGCGGTCCGTCACACCTGTGCTGTCCTGACGCCAGTGTTGACCCTAAATCATAGAATGAGTATGTTTCTGATGTAAATGCGGTCCGTCACACCTGTGCTGTCCTGACGTCAGTGTTGACCCTAAATCTTAGAATGAGTATGTTTATGATGTGCGGTCCGTCACACCTGTGCTGTCCTGACACCAGTGTTGACCCTAAATCATAGAATGAGTATGTTTATGATGTAAATGCAGTCCGTCACACCTGTGCTGTCCTGACGTCAGTGTTGACCCTAAATCATAGAATGAGTATGTTTATGATGTAAATGCGGTCCGTCACACCTGTGCTGTCCTGACGCCAGTGTTGACCCTAAATCTTAGAATGAGTATGTTTATGATGTAAATGCGGTCCGTCACACCTGTGCTGTCCTGACGCCAGTGTTGACCCTAAATCATAGAATGAGTATGTTTATGATGTAAATGCGGTCCGTCACACCTGTGCTGTCCTGACGCCAGTGTTGACCCTAAATCATAGAATGAGTATGTTTATGATGTAAATGCGGTCCGTCACACCTGTGCTGTCCTGGCGTCAGTGTTGACCCTAAATCATAGAATGAGTATGTTTATGATGTAAATGCGGTCCGTCACACCTGTGCTGTCCTGGACGTCAGTGTTGACCCTAAATCATAGAATGAGTATGTTTATGATGTAAATGCGGTCCGTCACACCTGTGCTGTCCTGACGCCAGTGTTGACCCTAAATCTTAGAATGAGTATGTTTATGATGTAAATACGGTCCGTCACACCTGTGCTGTCCTGACGCCAGTGTTGACCCTAAATCATAGAATGAGTATGTTTATGATGTAAATGCGGTCCGTCACACCTGTGCTGTCCTGACGTCAGTGTTGACCCTAAATCTTAGAATGAGTATGTTTATGATGTAAATGCGGTCCGTCACACCTGTGCTGTCCTGACGCCAGTGTTGACCCTAAATCATAGAATGAGTATGTTTATGATGTAAATACGGTCCGTCACACCTGTGCTGTCCTGACGTCAGTGTTGACCCTAAATCATAGAATGAGTATGTTATGATGTAACACGGTCCGTCACACCTGTGCTGTCCTGACGCCAGTGTTGACCCTAAATCTTAGAATGAGTATGTTTATGATGTAAATGCGGTCCGTCACACCTGTGCTGTCCTGACGCCAGTGTTGACCCTAAATCATAGAATGAGTATGTTTATGATGTAAATACGGTCCGTCACACCTGTGCTGTCCTGACGTCAGTGTTGACCCTAAATCATAGAATGAGTATGTTATGATGTAAATACGGTCCGTCACACCTGTGCTGTCCTGACGCCAGTGTTGACCCTAAATCTTAGAATGAGTATGTTTATGATGTAAATGCGGTCCGTCACACCTGTGCTGTCCTGACGCCAGTGTTGACCCTAAATCATAGAATGAGTATGTTATGATGTAAATGCGGTCCGTCACACCTGTGCTGTCCTGACGTCAGTGTTGACCCTAAATCATAGAATGAGTATGTTTATGATGTAAATGCGGTCCGTCACACCTGTGCTGTCCTGACGTCAGTGTTGACCCTAAATCTTAGAATGAGTATGTTTCTGATGTAAATGCGGTCCGTCACACCTGTGCTGTCCTGACGTCAGTGTTGACCCTAAATCATAGAATGAGTATGTTTATGATGTAAATGCGGTCCGTCACACCTGTGCTGTCCTGACGTCAGTGTTGACCCTAAATCTTAGAATGAGTATGTTTCTGATGTAATGCGGTCCGTCACACCTGTGCTGTCCTGACGTCAGTGTTGACCCTAAATCATAGAATGAGTATGTTTCTGATGTAAATGCGGTCCGTCACACCTGTGCTGTCCTGACGTCAGTGTTGACCCTAAATCATAGAATGAGTATGTTTATGATGTAAATGCGGTCCGTCACACCTGTGCTGTCCTGACGTCAGTGTTGACCCTAAATCATAGAATGAGTATGTTTATGATGTAAATGCGGTCCGTCACACCTGTGCTGTCCTGACGTCAGTGTTGACCCTAAATCTTAGAATGAGTATGTTTATGATGTAAATGCGGTCCGTCACACCTGTGCTGTCCTGACGTCAGTGTTGACCCTAAATCATAGAATGAGTATGTTTATGATGTAAATGCGGTCCGTCACACCTGTGCTGTCCTGACGTCAGTGTTGACCCTAAATCTTAGAATGAGTATGTTTATGATGTAAATGCGGTCCGTCACACCTGTGCTGTCCTGACGCCAGTGTTGAACAGCTTTCCTTCTGTCGTTCTCCAGGAATGGCTCTGTTCCTCTGCACGTCTGCCGAAGGGATCTGGAGTCCCAAAGGTCCTGATCTCAGTAACTGCACGTCTCACTGGGTGACACAGGTGGCACAGAAGGTGAGGCACACATAGTCTCTATCATCTGAATATCATTTCTATTGCACTTTAAGCAGCTTTACTGACAATCATCATGTTCATATTTATAGTTCATGTCCTATAGTCACATTTAGCAGATTAGAGCTCAGCGATCATATACTGTAGGAGCAAACAACAACAAAATACTGTATAGTGTGTATAGCATGAGTGTACTGTATGTATGCAAATAATGTTGCATATAATATGCGACTTTTTTGTTATAAAAGTTTACATTTTTATGATATAAACAATCACACAGCTGAGATTTGTATAGTGTACAGTGTCAGTCAAAAGTTTGGAATTATTACAATTTTTTATGTTTTTAAAATAAGTGTCTTATGTTGTAATTTTAAATAACTGTTTTCTATGTGAATATCTGTTCAAATGTAATGTATTTCTGTGATCAAAGCTGATTTTAAGCATCATTACTCCTGTCTTCAGTGTCACATGATCTTCAGAAATCATAATAATATGCTCAAGAAACATTTCTGATTATTATCAATGTTGAAAACAGCTGTGCTGCTTCATATTTTTATGGAAAATGTAGATGCATTACCGATATTCAAGAGTTGGAGCAAAAATAAGTTAATACTTTTATTAATCAATAATGCATTTCAACTTTATATAAACTTTCTATTCATGAGAAAAATAAATGCATCATGATTTCCACAAGAAAAAACGTATTTCAACATTGATAATTATAAGAGCCATTATTAATTACCGAGTACCAATAACTGAGGAGCAAATCAGCATAGGAGAAAGACTTATGAGAATAAATTACATTTTACAATATATTCAATAGAAAACAGCTCTTTTAAATTGTAATGATATTTCACAATATTACAGTTTTTTTTTAATCAAATACTAAAATTGCAATAATTTATTTCAAACTTAAACTTTTAATCAAATAATTGCAGCAATAACAGATTTCCTTCAAAATATTGTAGTCTGTAGTGTATATTTGTGTACATGAGTATAAGCAGGTAAAGCATGATGCACAATATATTCAACATTTCATTTGTCACATAATTCTGATATGATGTGATGGATTTTAATAATAGCAAAATAGACAAACATAAGATTTCTAAAATCACACACACTATTTTCACATGATATTTATCCATTTACAAAAAAAAAATGAAGAAAATTGTTTAATACAAAGGGGAGCTAACACTTGATTGATGATTATCGGGCAAGCATCAGACTGATATATTTTGGTTTATTAATACTCAAAATTAAAATGTACATTTACAAGGCAGTAAATGGGATTATGATTCAATAGTGAGCAAATAAAAGTCACTGACACGTAAAGCTATTCTCTGAGCTGAGACGGTCTATTAGTATGAATTCAGTTGGATGTGTAGGATTGATTTTGGCTCTTCTTCCAGATCCGGAGCGGTGAGAACGCTGCGAATCTGGCGAACGAGCTGGCGCGTCACACGCAGGGTCCCGTGTACGCGGGCGACATCAGCTCCTCTGTGCGGCTCATGGAGCAGCTGGTGGATATACTGGACGCTCAGCTGCAGGAGCTCAAGCCCAACGATAAGGACACGGCCGGGCGGAGCTTCAACAAGGTACAGTACTGCGTGCCCGGCGACAGCGCCTGGGATTTATGGATCTTGTTTTGTTGGATGTGAGAAAGTCTTGAGTCTTCAAGTCCTAAAACGTCAACAGTTCAGGATATGTTTTATCATGGCAAATTCAGTGACCAGCAAAAGCTCATTTATGCTTTAAAACTTGAATAAAGTTGATTAGTGAGAGAATACCAGTCCCTGTTGATAGTTTACCTGTCATTTCTTATTTTGAATCAAGCCTTTACAGCATTGCCACCAAGGCTTTTATTTTATTTTATTTTATTTTATTTTATTTTATTTTATTTTATTTTATTTTATTTTATTTTATTTTATTTTATTTTTATTTTATTTTATTTATTTTATTTATTTATTTTATTTTATTTATTTATTTATTTTATTTATTTTATTTTATTTATTTTATTTATTTTATTTATTTTATTTATTTTATTTATTTATTTATTTTACTTTATTTATTTTATTTATTTATTTATTTTTTAATATTTAATATTTTAATATTTTAATATTTAATATAATATTTATTACATTTTTACTTTACATTATTTATTTTGTATTATATTAATTCTGTGCATAGTAGAATATAGGTTTGTATATTGATTGATGTGAAGTGTTTATAGAATATAGATTTGTTAAGACACCAAAGCCTTCAATCAAATATCCGGCTCTATACACATTACACATGGTGCCAAGATCAAATTATCTGAATTATGAACCACCCACATTTCTTGTATAGTTCTTGTAATATTACTGGATGTCAGGAAACATGTCACTTTCTGTATAAAAGAGCAACCTCAGAGCCAAACATGTTTCCTCGTGTGGGAATTGTGTGGAGCAGATTTAAACACAGGTGACGTGAAATTCAGCATCATTGCATCATTCAGACCTACAAAAATATCAGGGATTTATATATTTATACACAGTATGTATGGGATATATAGTGAAATGTGTAGTTCAAATGTAGGAAAGTGTGTAGTATTACACATTATGTTTAACATGTATTAAATGTTACTTTCCTTATTGTAATCTTATAGTATTACGACTTTAGTCATATACTGTAATTATACTAGAACTTTATTGCTATGGTGGTATTCTTGTCATTTTAAAATATTACTGCTTTAATCTGGTAATGTTGTTGCTTGATTCTAGTAAAAGGCTTATTATGAAAATGAAATGATTCCAATATCAGTATAAATATGAATCTTTGCTTCTCTCTTCTTCTTCTGGCAGCTGCCGTTGAGTTGAATGGATTTACTGGATTCATGTGAAAGCATGCTTTAACGTTTCCATCTCCATATTTCCCTCCTCAGCCAGTGCCTTATAGAAGAGAGATGCACATTCAAGTGAAATGGGGTTAATGGACAGTGCCTTTTATACTCTATATAACCTCAGCTTTGAATATATACTGATATTTCTTCAGCTATAGGCACTTTTTGGACCTTTAGAAATGAAGAACACATTTTCAAGCTCAGTAATGGGTTAAGTAAGTTGTCTACTAACAATGACAACTAATGTATTTCTCTCTGTAAAGGTCAGTTTCATAATCTAAATGTATTCTAAATACAAACAGCAAGTCATATTTAGTTTTCAATCACTGGAACATAAAAGTGCCTGTAGCTGAAGTGACACACATGCATGATGTGACTGACACATAGGCTCTTATTTGTTCTCTTTCTCTTTTCTTCTCTCTCTCTGTGTGTGTGTGTGTTGTTCCTAATCTTCCGTCTTTATGTTTGAAACAAAACTACAAAAAAGCGTCAAAAAAGAGAGAGGACTTGCAGGGCCTTTATGAAGGTATATATGGACACAATCCCAGAATTCCCTTCACTGCTCTGCTGCATGCGGCTTGTTTGTCTGGCTGGAAGTCCATCTGTGTGTCTTTCTGCTGATACGTGACTCTCTTTTAGGGCGGTTCTGCCTCTTTCTCTTCTGTTTTGTGTTGCTTTCACCGTCCTACTCTTTTCTGTTCACCTCCTCCTCACCGCTTGTCTGTCTTAAAGCAGTAGTTCACCCAAAAATTTAAGTTTGCTGAAAATGTGCTCATCTTCAGGCCATCCGAGATGTAGATGAGTTTGTTTCTTCATCACTTGTTCACCAATGCTTCCTCTGCAGTGAATGGGTGCCGTCAGAATGAGAGTCCAAACAGCTGATAAAAACATCACAATAATCCACACCATTGCTTCTGGCTAAAATACAGAGTCCATAATCCATAATAACGCTTCCTCCAGTGAAAAAGTCGCCTGGTCTGAATCAGGAGAGACATCTGCAGATCAAGCATAAAAACAAGATGCGAACAGATACAAGACAAAACAGCTCTAAACAAGTATGTGTGAGACAACAGGACATGCACTTTTTCACTGGATGAAGAGTTATTATGGATTATGGACTTTGCAACAGTTTGAAGTTAAAATAACTTGATGGATTTGTTTCTTACAAACACACAGCTTTAATGTGCGTTCACACCAGACGTGAATGAAGCGTTACGCGCGAATGATTTACATGTTAAGTCAATGCAAAGACGCGATAGACAATCCTGCGGCGCTATTAGCGCGAATGAGGCGGCGCGAATTACTCGGCGCGAATTGAGCTTTTGACCCGCCATTCTCGCGAATAGCGCGAATCACGTGAGTTGAAAAATCTGAACTTTGGCGGATATTCGCCAATCAGCCAACCAATTTAACCAGTTAACCAGTTAACCAATCAGGAGCTTGCTCTAGCAGTGACGTGATTACGAGCGGAGGCCAAACAACAATGAGAACAAAGTAATTGTGGTTGTATGTGGGTACCCGGAGCTGTATATACAGCTTCGTACTTTTATAGAAACAGGAATACATTTTGCAACGAGACTGGAGCTGCCTGGCAGAAGCCCGTCACATGACGCGTATTCACGTCTGTTGTGTAGCGAATTTCACGCGCGAATGACGCGAATTTCTCGCAAGAATGAAGCGAGTAAACTCAAAATGTTCAAGCGTTCAACTATGCGCGAATAGCGCGATTCATTCGCGTCTGGTGTGAACGCACCTCTAGTCTTCTCCAGATGTTAAGTGATGGACTGGAGTGGTGTGGATTATTGTGATGTGTTTATCAGCTCTTTGGACTCTCATTCTGACGGCACCCATTCACTGCAGAGGACGCATCGGTGAGCAAGTGATGCGATTCTCTGATGAAGAAACAATCTCATCTACGTCTTGGATGACCTGAGGGTGAGCACGTTTTCAGCAAATGTAGATTTTTGTGTGAACTGCTTCTTTAACCGTACTCTCTGCTTCCCTGTTGATTCAGAGTAATTGGTTTCTGCTCATCTTTCTGTCTGCTGTAGTTCTTTGAGTAATTGATATCCTGCAGGCGTGATCGCTGGGTCTGTCAGCTGATCGTGTGATCAAAGTGTACTTGCGCTTCAGTCTGAGCAGTTCACGCTGCGGTTTCGTCCTCTTGCATTTCTTGAATCTTTTATGCATATCTCTGCTGTCGTGTTTTCATTCTTTATTACATGTTCCAGTCAGTTGCTCAAAGCTGCACCTGTGAAAGAATAATGTCATTTAATTGCTTTTTCTTTCATGTGCTGATGCATTTCCTTCTGAAACAGGAAGTTGGAGTGGGACATACTGAAACAACCAATAGGCTTTAGTTTTTGACTATGATTTGCTGATATAAGAACATTTTATTAAACACAAAAAATGGATACGTCCCTGAGTGCAAGATGAGTCCAGGCATCTTCAGTCAAATTTAGTCAACTTTGACTTACAAAATTGAGCTTTGCACCATCTGTCACTCAAATCTGGTCCACGTGATGAGTTTTCATTGAGGTTTTGGGTTATTAAAGAGCATTCGCTGTCAGTTATTTGACCCACCATACTATAACGTTTTCCAGGACACACTGAAAAAAGGGTTTACTTTGAAACTGTTTCGCTCAGAAATTACTTGTAAATGTCATAAATAGTTAAAATGACACAGCAACATTGAATTAAACTGGAAATTGGGGTTTTTGTGCATCTTAAAAAGGGTTTTAATTCACACTTCCACAGTTAAAGACCTTAAAAGGTCATAAATTAGAGCAAAAAGTCTCAAATCAGTGCTTTAAATGTTGTATGCATTGCAAAAAAAGGCATTCCCTGTGTAAGTAAATTGTAATGTTAATGTAAATTCTTTAAAAACTGAATAAAATGAAGAGAGTTTATTTAAAATAAGAACAAATATCTGTATTGGGTATGAAAGCTTCCCTTTGAGTTACGGTTATTTTTCTGAGCTCACTGCCAGATATTTTTTCTTATTTGAATCAAACTCACATTTAAAAATGTGATAAGTTAAGACATTTAAACTAAAAAACAAGATGAAATGACTAAGAAAGAGCATCACTTGTACTTTCAAACGTTGAAGTGTCGCTAATACAAAACATTTACATTTTGTGAACATGAATTGATCGTGTTCTCTTCAGTTTATTCCTTAAAAAGTGTTAAATGTACCTTCATAAAACCTGCAGAAAGCATGACATTTAAAGTGGAAAGACTGAAATTGTATTTTCTTGTCAAATGTACTCCACTAATCCTTGTTTTATGGAGAAATGATCATTTTTACAGTCTTCATGCATGCATGAATGTAGTGAGATTGACTGTCGCCGTGATAAAATGATACAAATCTGTTTTCTGCACACATTTAAAATGGAAAGTCCTTCACAGACTTAACTGAGTGTTGAGGCTTGTTTGAAGGTAGTGGCTGATGTCGGCAGTGCGTTTGGCCGTAAGCCTTCAGCCGAGCGTCAGATCTGAAAGAAAGCTTACAAGGCCACTCGCTCTTCAGACGGCCCTCAGGCCACTCGATCAGTGCATGTCCGTAATCAGTGGACAAGCAGCGAGAACAGAGCTGTGAACACTACGTGTGGCTCAGCAGATGCCTTTGACTCACGGTCGTGTATCTCACTGCAGTAATCATGGGTTCAAGGGCTCTGTGGTAATGAGCAGGTCACCCCTCCGGGACTCCAGTCGAATTCAGTTTCTGAGTTTTATATTATAGATTATTTCAACTTTCAATATTGTGTTATTATCTTCAGTTACGTTTAGCAACATAACATTTTAAATATTTAAACTTAAATATTAAATATTTTAAGTTGAATTTATTTCCAAGAGAAGTATTAAACATACATTAAAAACATATATGTGACTCTGGACCACAAAACCAGTCTTAAGTGTACATTTTTCAAAATTGAGATTTATAAATCATCTGAAAGCTGAATAAATAATATTTCCATTGATGTATGGTTTGTTATGATAGGACAATATTTGTAAATCTGGAATCTGAGGGTGCAAAAAAATCGAAATATTGAGAAAATCATCTTTAAAATTGTTCAAATGAAGTTCTTAGCAATGCATATTACTAATCAAAAATGAAGTTTGGATATATTTACAGTAATACATTTACAAAATATATTCATGGAACATGATCTTAATATCCTAGTCATTTTTGGCATATAAAAAAAATCATAATTTTGACCCATACAATGTATTTTTGGCTATTGCTACAAATATACCCCAGCGACTTATGACTGATTTTGTGCTCCAGGGTCATATATATATATATATTTGCAATTCTAAGTAAACAAAAACTCGAGAAAAGTGGAAAAATGTGCCACATTTATGATTTATGGGCAGAATGAATTTCTGTATAAATAATACAAATCATTCTTACATGTATTATTGCTAAAGAAATATGATCACGTATATAGGAATGGCTTTAAACAAATGATCTACACAGAAATCTGTTTTATTCATGACGTTTGAGGCTTGTAAATAATGAACAAAAGAGCGTTTTCGATGAGGCTTAAAGCTCTGTTAATATTCTGCAC
Source organism: Gymnocypris eckloni scoliostomus (assembly GCA_027564155.1). Lineage (NCBI taxonomy): Eukaryota > Metazoa > Chordata > Actinopteri > Cypriniformes > Cyprinidae > Gymnocypris > Gymnocypris eckloni. The sequence continues at coordinate 31,064,688 of CM050422.1, forward strand.
ACATTCATAAAGCCTCTATAATATCAACATAATCAAATCTTGGCTGATACACCTGACACTCAATCTGCTCATGCTTTGTGTCATCTGAGGGATATTTTAGACCGTTTTGAGTAAAATCAAAGTTTAGTATAATTGTACAAACGTCCAGCTCATGCGTTACGTGTCTTTTTGCTGTGTCTTTTATAAAGTAAATGTAAGAATAACTCTTATATTGATAATATTTCAAGATGCTGGATTGAATAAGCTTGGCTTTACTTGATTCTTCAGATATCATTTTTATAAAAATCAGCGAGTCTCAAATTTGATCATCAGGCTTTTGAGGAACATTTATTTATTCATCTCTCAATCATCATTTCATTGCAGTATATGTTTTAAACTAAGCTTTTAAATATCATTTAATAAGACATGTTATTGGAGAAATAGAGTGACGGACGATATTTAGATCATTGTATGCAAGCATCCGCTATACTGTTATTAATATTTAATTCATTTACATTTCAAGCATCAGAATTTCATCAGTTTTTCATCATATAATATCAGCATCTGCACCAAAATGCATATATTTGAGCCTCTGAACAAAACGGAGCTGTTTTTTCCTCCATATTCTCTCTATATTAGACTATATGAGCCATAAAAGCCTGTACATCAAATGTGACACAAAATATTAAACAATATACTGTATGCAGAAAGGTTTTAAATTGCTCCTCTTTAAAACATATATTTTTCTGGCTATTATTTCATATGTCAGACTTTACAAGATTAAAATCCTCTTTAAACCCAAAAGCACCCCAGGCACCTTGGGATTGGTTCATTAAAATGAATACTGTTTAAGGCCAATGTAAATGAAATGTGTACCAATGAGAGCATCCCATGTTTTCTGCAGTCTGATAATGCCTTTTACTTTACAGAGAGATGTATTTGTGACCGCTCGGCCGTTAGATCCTGTTACAGATTGGAACACATACAGTATTGATCCCGGCAGGACATTTAATGACAGTCAAGTAGATTGTGTAGATTGCAGTTGGTGTGGAAACCCAGCGGACTCTTATGTCCAGTAGTGAAGGCAGAGAAACTTGATCTTTGGAGAACTAGACTCTGTTTGGAAAGGATGAATAATTGGTAAATGAACTGGATAAGAACTACTGTTGGGTTCGAGTCCACTTAAAGGGACAGTTCACCCAAAAATGAAAACTGTCATCATTTACTCGCCCTGAAGTCGTTTCAAACCGGTATGAATGTGTTTGTTCTGAACACAAAGAAGATATTTTGAAGAAAGTTTGTAATCAGGCTGTTTTGGGCACCATTGACCTCCATAGTAAGAAACAAAAATACTATGATCCAGAACTGCTGTGTTTCCACATTATTCATAATATCTTTCTTTGTGTTCAACAAACACATTCATACAGGTTTGGAACGACTTGAGGGCGAGTAAATGATGAGAGAGTTTTCATTTTTGGGTGAACTGTCCCTTTAAGTGGAGTCCGAGTCTTAAACCAATCGAGTCCGAGTCCAAAAGGGCAGAATCCGTGTCCAGTGAAACTCTTAACCTGGTCTTAACCTTTACAACCAGAAAAGGCCATGTAAGTGTAACAAACACAAACCTCTGTTGCATCCTGCTACTTTAATTATGAGATGGTGTAAAATCTAAATTCAGTGTCCTGTTCGGTAAAACTAGTCATGTAACAGAAGTTATGGCTGACTGTATTTATGTATTGTGACTCATTTCAGATTTTGTAAAATGTCTATAGTTAGCTGAAACACTGAAAAATTCAATTAGACCAAAAAAAGGTTTACTAAAAATATATTTTTGTATTAAGCTCATGATGAGCACTGAAGAAAGCATGGGCTGAAACGTCTGCTCTCTGGTCTCTTTTTAATACTCTTTGCACTTTTGTCACTTTTTAACTTTTGCATATGAAAAATTAAAAACTATATTTTTGGTAGACCTTTTTTGGTCTAATTGAATTTTTCAGTGTGCGGACAAATTCAGCTAAAAACGTTCTTCTTTTTGTTCTATGCACATGATCATTTTTTGTTCGTTTTGAGCGTGCACAATTCATGCTTGAAATGTTTTAAAATGTGAAATATTATAGGGCGGGACTTGGCTTTATTCATACAGTAAATGTATAAATGCAAGGGTGGTTTGGGGGTTGTGACTGGGGTAGCAGAAACTGATTGTGGTTTTGGTTTATATGTCAGATATTTAGACCCCAGTCAGAGTATACGGCATTTATCATTTTTTCTTGGATCAAAATGAGGCTGTGAGGGATAAACGTAGTCTTGCAATGACACACACTGTGTATAAAAGCCCTACATGTGCTTTCCATAACTCACAGCCAACTCATTCAATGCATTTACAGTTAGCACATTTCATTATGTGAGGAATAATAGACGACGGCCCGTTGAACTATTAGTAAATGTGGACTCATAAAAACTATTGCTGCAAAGATTTATTAAAAGAAAAATATATTTGAAGCTAGAATCTGCCACAATGTTTACAAAAATAATAATTTCAAAACTACAGCAAAAACTAAATACTATACAAAATGAAAGTAAAATAGTCTCATTATTAATTACAAGCAAAATTATAAATATATTAATCAAAAATACAGTTTTTCAGACATATTGGTCTATATAGGCTAATACAGAATTAGTGTAATTTATGTAAAAATAAAACACTGCACAGTCTTTACTGCATGCATTAAATATAAATGATTCTTATTAAAGTTACTAAAGGGATTTAGTCAAAAGCAACGAGTGATTTTCTCCTGTTCTTTGGTTGTTTGATGAACATTTATGACGCAGCAGGTTTACGCTGCTGTCACTTTAAGACCTGACGCACAGATAACATGTTTTGACACATCTGTATTTCTCTCAACAGTTCAGGTTCACCTTAGAAACAAACTGACTGCATTTATATGAATAGTCTCCGAGATGGGCTTTTCGTGTAAGTGTGTAGCAGTAACATGCTAAGGGGAACTTAATTCAGCGTTCGCACGCGTGCTGACAGGTGCTTTCAGTGTGTGAACACAGAAACACATCAGCTTTCAAGAACTGGACAAGACTTAAAACACATGCCAGAACTCAAAATCACTTTCATGATAATGCATAGAGTCCGTGACCTATCCAAACTGTTAAAACTGGCTTTACTTACTTAGTACTTTTGTCTCGTTTCTAGTCAAAATATCTACAAAATCTTATTTTTTTTTTTTGTTATTGATATTTTGACTAGAAGCGAGAGAAAAAAAAATCTAAGTAAGAAAAGCCTTATTTTTTGCAGTGTGAACTCAAAACAAATTATTTTCAGAGTCCCAAAGGTTCGAGTCCAAGTCAAGTCAGAGTAAAAATGCATCCGAGTCCATGACAAGTCAGAGTCCTCTCAAAATTGTGCTCGAGTCCGAGTACCCCAACTCTAATAAGAACCACAAGATGTGTTTACGATCCCGGTGATCTCTCATGAGAGGTGGCAGAAACACACCCAACACGTACTTTTGTCCAGTGCTTCATTTCCCATCCCAAGTCTCATTCGTTTCTCTCCTCTCCAGTGTTTTCCATGTGCTGGATCCTTTATTCCCAGGGAAAGCAAAGGAAAAATATCAAGCGCCTGTCATTTCTCTTGTTTCCATGGTTACAGGCCATTGTGGACACGGTTGACAACCTCCTGAGGCCAGAAGCCCTTAAATCCTGGGAGGACATGAATTCCACAGAGCAAACACATGCCGCCACTATGTTACTCGATACCCTGGAGGAAGGAGCCTTTGTCCTCGCAGACAACCTGATCGAGCCCGCTGTCGTCAGAGTGCCTGCCGAGAACATCAGTAAGTGCTTTCATCTGAGCCGCGTGTGTGACCTGCTGCATGTGATCGATGGAGTTTTCCAGGAGTAATGTGAATGTATGAAAACCAAAGCAGAGAGAAACCTAATTGGCAAGAATGCTTGGAAGAGGTAGAAATGTCAGATCACACAAATTCAAACCAATGCCAGATTAATGGAGTAGTTCCCCAAAAAATGAACATTTACTCACCCTCAGGCCATCTAAGATGTAGATGAGTTTGTTTCTTCATCACTTGCTCATCAATGCGTCCTCTGCAGTGAATGGGTGCCGTCAGAATGAGAGTCCAAACAGCTGATTAAAACATCACAATAATCCAGACTATCAGTTAACATCTGGAGAAGACTAAAGCTGAAACAAATCCATCATTAAGACAGGTTTAACTTCAAACCATTGCTTCGGACTAAAATACGAGTCCATAATCCATAATAACGCTTCCTCCAGAGAAAATAGGTCTGGTCTGAATCAGGAGAGACATCTGCAGATCAAGCAGCGTTTACAAACCAAAACAGCTCTAAACAAACACGTGGCAGGGTTTAGATGTGAGAGACAACTCTTTCTCTGGAGGAAGCGTTATTATGGATTATGGACTAATTATATAAAATAGATCATTTTAGCCAGAAGCGATGGTTTAAGGTTGAAATGCCTTAATGATGGATTTGTCTCAGCTTTAGTCTTCTCCAGATGTTAACTGATGGACTGGACTGGTGTGGATTATTGTGATGTTTATATCAGCTGTTTGGACTCTCATTCTGACGGCACCCATTCACTGCAGAGACTGATGCAATGTGATATAAACGTTTGTGGTATAAATGCCATGCTTTGTCCAGTTGAGTTTAGCTTTTGTATCTTGCATGTATTTTACACATGTAGAACGCACTGATTCTCACTGACTTGAACTAAGACATACATGAGAAAAAAAAGCATCATAGTCAATAAACACTTTTTCCACAACAACAAGTGTATAAAAAACAATTACAAGTATTGACTAAACGTATAATAGATTTTCATTAAAGACAATCTAACAGCTTTGTGAAATTATCATTGGACCTGGCCTGAGAGTTTAGGTGAAGAAATGCATTTTTTTCTTTGTAATGATAAAAATATCATATTTATTATTGCACCCTCTTGTTGATTGATAAATCTGATGTCCACTGATCTCTTCCTATAACTGAAATAATGCCTTGAAATATTTACAAATATTGTTGTTGACAGCCGTGCTGCTTTGACATTGTGGTAAAGGTATAAAGGACATTTAGCAAATAGATGAAGTCTTTTGCACATTGCTGCAATGCGGCTGGAAGAGATAAGTATTTGAAATATTCAGCTGCAGATCCTCAGGGTAACAAAATAGTATAGAGAGCAGATACATGATTAATTAATCAGGCAATAGCATATAAGACAGTCTGAAGCAGCAGAAGAACTTCAGCAGATTCGCTCCAGTTACGGTTTCATCGAACTTCTTCAGCGCTGAGCTTTTGAGTATAATTATGTGTGTATTTAAATGGCACAGTATTATTTTTGCTGTACATCTACAGCTGGAGAGCTCTGCAACAGTGTGCTATTCAATCAATAGATGTTCTTGGCTTATAAAAAGGCGTTTTGTCTCTTGATTTTGTACATGCCTGGATGATGAAGGTTATTGCGTGTTTATTGAATATAATGTTCATCTGAAGTGTTATCATAAGTAAGCCAGGTCTCAATGAATGTGTTTGTGGGCAGTTTGACTTCCCCGTGGGTCATAACAGTGCTTTAAATGAGACTGCCACACACGTCCATCTCTGCAGATATCAGCTTTCCTGGTGAGTCCGTGGATAATCTAAAATATGCAGCAGGATTTATGGATAAACAGTTGATATGTCCAGTCATGGTTGAGGAGATACCCCTCACAATGAAAAGCGCTATATAAATGCAACTTATTATTATCATTATTATTATAATGAAGTCATGCTAAACATGAGAGATTTTAGTTATTGACCTATTCTATAAGTTTTTCTGTTTTCTAAATCCTTGTCTCAGATAGTGTGGATTTAGGATGGGCATGTACAATTTCTAACTCCTAATTAATCTGTGAGATGCCAAAAAAATAGCATTGTAACCTATTGCAAAATGATATATGAAATGTTTCTTGTGCATCTTGACTGGATAGAGTTAAATATCTGGGGTGTCTGTAAATGAATTTGTATATCTGGAGAGACTATTGTGAGCACGTTTACTTTAAATCGATTTATTTTTATATTTTAAATGGCAAGAGCGGTTGATAAACAGAAGACCGTTTTCATTTTACATTCACCAACAATTAAAATGACTTCACAAGTGAAAAGCATTGGTAAAGAGTGGAATCCATAGCGTAATCAAAAATGTTATGATTTAGATGCAGCTGCTGTCTCGGGTGCATGTAAATACTGGATATTGTTCAGTTATGCATTTTTGATGAATGCATTCATCACTGTGAAAGGACTGAAACCTAATAGACTTAGCTCCGGTCTCAGCGTGTGGCGACTTTAACCATTCAGACGGAGAGAGGATCCAGCCAGTGGAATTTATTAGTAATGCGATCTCATTCACAGAAGTCAGCTTTGTGCGCTCATCTGTCGTTTCAGCGTTCAGGTCTCTGGGTTACTGCAGGCGTTTCCCTTTAACCTCGGCTCAGTGCTTTCTGACTCCCTTTATTTTCTTCTCTATCTTTTGTGGAGCTATTTTGTGTTGCTCTCAGCCGTGAATCGTTTCTAAATTGCGTAGTGTAGCTCTAATATTTGATGGTTTTAAAATAAAGAAATGGTTTCTTTGATTATCTTTAACTCCTTCCAAACTCATATTTAGAAAAAAAGTCTTATAGTATATATATGGATCAAAATCTGCAAAGAGTTAATTAAATGTAACAAAAAAAAATTATAATTTTTTATTTAATCAAACTTTGATCATTGCCTTAATCTTTTAAACAACTGAAACTATTTTGGTGACACTTTACAGTTAAGGTTCATTAGTTAATGTTAATTAATGCATTAACTAACATCAACTAACAGCGAACCATACATTTGTTACAGTATATATCAATCATTAATATAATTTAATACAACTACAACTGTTTATTGATAATTCATGTTAATGCATGACTATTAATTAACATTAACAATAATATAACTATGGATTTTAATAATGCGTTATTGAATGTTTAAATGAATATTAGCTGTGATTAATAAATGCTTTACATGTGCTTCATTCATGTTATCTAATGCAGTTATCTACTGTTAACAAAGAAACCTCGTTGTAAAGTGTCTCCGAGATATTATTAAATTCACCTGTCTAATGTGCATTATGTATTATGTATGTTAATGTCTCTTGTTGAAGACGCTCAGGCTGCACTATTGTGCTGTTTTTCAGAAAGAGACGCGTCCACACATCCAGTACTGTGGGTTTTGTACTCTATTGTGTTTTCAGAAAGAGACGCGTCCACATATCCAGTACTGTGGGTTTTGTACAGTTGATATGTGCTGTTTTCAGAGAGAGCGTCCACACATCCAGTACTGTGGGTTTTGTACTCTATTGTGCTGTTTTCAGAAATGAAGTACACATCCAGTACTGTGGGTTTTGTACTCTATTGTGCTGTTTTCAGAAAGAGACGCATCCACACATCCAGTACTGTGGGTTTTGTACTCTATTGTGCTGTTTTTCAGAAAGAGCGCGTCCACACATCCAGTACTGTGGGTTTTGTACTCTATTGTGCTGTTTTTCAGAAAGACGTCCAATCCAGTACTGTTGATTTTGTACTCTATTGTGCTGTTTTAGAAAAGGGCAGCCACACATCCAGTACTGTGGGTTTTGTACTCTATTGTGCTGTTTTCAGAAAGATGCGTCCCACACATCCAGTACTGTGGGTTTTGTACTCTATTGTGCTGTTTTTCAAGAGCGTCCACACATCCAGTACTGTGGGTTTTGTACTCTATTGTGCTGTTTTCAGAAGAGACGGCGTCCACACATCCAGTACTGTGGGTTTTGTACTCATTGTGCTGTTTTCAGAAAGATGACGTCCACACATCCAGTACTGGGGTTTTGTACTCATTGCTGTTTTTCAGAAAGAGCGTCCACATCCAGTACTGTGGTGTTTTGTACTCTATTGTGCTGTTTTTCAGAAAGAGTGGCTCCACACATCAGTACTGTGGGTTTTGTACTCTATTGTGCTGTTTTTCAGAAAGAGAGGTTTGGTTTTGTACTCTATTGTGCTTTTTCAAAAGAATGCGATCCACATCCAGTACTGTGGGTTTGTACTCTATTGTGCTGTTTTTCAGAGCAGGCGTCCACACATCCAGTACTGTGGGTTTTGTACTGTATTGTGCTGTTTTCAGAAAGAGCTACATCAGTACTGTGGGTTTTCAGCTCTGTTATTGCAGTTTTTCAGAAAGATGATCCACATCCAGTACTGTGGGTTTTGATTACTCTATTGTGCTGTTTTCAGAACTCCACATCCAGTACTGTGGGTTTTGTACTCTATTGTGCTGTTTGGAAAGAGACGTCCACACATCCAGTACTGTGGGTTTTGTACTTATTGTGCTGTTTTTCAGAAAGACGTCCACATCCAGTACTGGGGGTTTTGTACTCTATTGTGCTGTTTTCAGAAAGAGAGCGTCCACACATCCAGTACTGTGGGTTTTGTACTCTATTGTGCTGTTTTCAGAAAGAGAGCGTCCACACATCCAGTACTGTGGGTTTTGTACTCTATTGTGCTGTTTTTCAGAAAGAGACGCACACATCCAGTACTGTGGGTTTTGTACTCTATTGTGCTGTTTTTCAGAAAGAGACGCGTCCGCATCCAGTACTGTGGGTTTGTATGTTATTGTGCTGTTTTTCAGAAAGAACGTCCGCACATCCAGTACTGTGGCTTTTGTACTCTATTGTGCTGTTTTCAGAAAGAGCGTCCACACATCCAGTACTGTGGGTTTTGTACTCTGCTGTTTTTCAGAAAGAGGCGTCCACACATCCAGTACTGTGGGTTTTGTACTCTATTGTGCTGTTTTTCAGAAAGAGCGTCCACACATCCAGTACTGTGGGTTTTGTACTCTATTGTGCTGTTTTTCAGAAAGAGACGTCCACACATCCAGTACTGGGGGTTTTGTACTCTATTGTGCTGTTTTTCAGAAAGAGACGTCCACACATCCAGTACTGTGGGTTTTGTACTCTATTGTGCTGTTTTTCAGAAAGAGACGCTCCACACATCCAGTACTGGGGGTTTTGTACTCTATTGTGCTGTTTTTCAGAAAGAGGCGGCCACACATCCAGTACTGTGGGTTTTGTACTCTATTGTGCTGTTTTTCAGAAAGAGACGTCCACACATCCAGTACTGTGGGTTTTGTACTCTATTGTGCTGTTTTTCAGAAAGAGACGCGTCCACATCCAGTACTGTGGGTTTTGTACTCTATTGTGCTGTTTTTCAGAAAGAGCGTCCACACATCCAGTACTGTGGGTTTTGTACTGTATTGTGCTGTTTTTCAGAAAGAGACGCGTCCACACATCCAGTACTGTGGGTTTTGTACTCTATTGTGCTGTTTTTCAGAAAGAGACGTCCACACATCCAGTACTGTGGGTTTTGTACTCTATTGTGCTGTTTTTCAGAAAGAGACGATCCACACATCCAGTACTGTGGGTTTTGTACTCTATTGTGCTGTTTTCAGAAAGAGACGCGTCCACACATCCAGTACTGTGGGTTTTGTACTCTATTGTGCTGTTTTTCAGAAAGAGACGTCCACACATCCAGTACTGTGGGTTTTGTACTCTATTGTGCTGTTTTTCAGAAAGAGACGTCCACACATCCAGTACTGTGGGTTTTGTACTCTATTGTGCTGTTTTCAGAAAGAGACGTGTCCACACATCCAGTACTGTGGGTTTTGTACTCTATTGTGCTGTTTTTCAGAAAGAGACGCGTCCACACATCCAGTACTGTGGTATTGTTTTGTACTGTATTGTGCTGTTTTCAGAAAGAGGCGTCCACACATCCAGTACTGTGGGTTTTGTACTCTATTGTGCTGTTTTTCAGAAAGAGACGCGTCCACACATCCAGTACTGTGGGTTTTGTACTGTATTGTGCTGTTTTCAGAAAGAGACGTCCACACATCCAGTACTGTGGGTTTTGTACTGTATTGTGCTGTTTTTCAGAAAGAGACGCGCGTCCACATCCAGTACTGTGGGTTTTGTACTCTATTGTGCTGTTTTTCAGAAAGAGAGCCACACATCCAGTACTGTGGGTTTTGTACTCTATTGTGCTGTTTTTCAGAAAGAGACGCGTCCACACATCCAGTACTGTGGGTTTTGTACTCTTGTGCTGTTTTTCAGAAAGAGCAGCGTCCACACATCCAGTACTGTGGGTTTTGTACTGTATTGTGCTGTTTTTCAGAAAGAGACGCGTCCACACATCCAGTACTGTGGGTTTTGTACTCTATTGTGCTGTTTTCAGAAAGAGACGCGTCCACACATCCAGTACTGGGGTTTTGTACTCTATTGTGCTGTTTTTCAGAAAGAGACGCGTCCACACATCCAGTACTGTGGGTTTTGTACTCTATTGTGCTGTTTTTCAGAAAGAGACGCGTCCACACATCCAGTACTGTGGGTTTTGTACTCTATTGTGCTGTTTTTCAGAAAGAGACGCGTCCACACATCCAGTACTGTGGGTTTTGTACTCTATTGTGCTGTTTTTCAGAAAGAGACGCGTCCACATCCAGTACTGTGGGTTTTGTACTCTATTGTGCTGTTTTTCAGAAAGAGACGCGTCCACACATCCAGTACTGTGGGTTTTGTACTCTATTGTGCTGTTTTTCAGAAAGAGACGCGTCCACACATCCAGTACTGTGGGTTTTGTACTCTATTGTGCTGTTTTTCAGAAAGAGACGCGTCCACACATCCAGTACTGTGGGTTTTGTACTCTATTGTGCTGTTTTTCAGAAAGAGACGCGTCCACACATCCAGTACTGTGGGTTTTGTACTCTATTGTGCTGTTTTCAGAAAGAGACGTCCACACACATCCAGTACTGTGGGTTTTGTACTCTATTGTGCTGTTTTTCAGAAAGAGCGCGTCCACATCCAGTACTGTGGGTTTTGTACTCTATTGTGCTGTTTTTCAGAAAGAGATGCGTCCACACATCCAGTACTGTGGGTTTTGTACTCTATTGTGCTGTTTTTCAGAAAGAGACGTCCACACATCCAGTACTGTGGGTTTTGTACTCTATTGTGCTGTTTTCAGAAAGAGACGTCCCACACATCCAGTACTGTGGGTTTTGTACTCTATTGTGCTGTTTTTCAGAAAGAGACGCGTCCACACATCCAGTACTGTGGGTTTTGTACTCTATTGTGCTGTTTTTCAGAAAGAGACGCGTCCACACATCCAGTACTGTGGGTTTTGTACTCTATTGTGCTGTTTTTCAGAAAGAGCGCGTCCACATCCAGTACTGTGGGTTTTGTACTCTATTGTGCTGTTTTTCAGAAAGAGACGCGTCCACACATCCAGTACTGTGGGTTTTGTACTCTATTGTGCTGTTTTTCAGAAAGAGACGCGTCCACACATCCAGTACTGTGGGTTTTGTACTCTATTGTGCATGTTATGTTTTGACAGACACTGATGTGATGATTTTCAGATGATGTAGATTTGAAAACAGATGGATCGTGAGGTAATAATAATCATTTATTTCTTAGCCGACGACAAGTACTTAGTGAAGCAGTTGATGCGTTGATGTTTTTAGTTCTAATATTTCATTCGCGAGGCTGCTTGATTTTTAGCTAAAACTTATTTTATTATAAAACAGTTATAACTGTATAGTTCATTATGCTTATTTTATGGAATGAAGTTTATTTTGTGGCTAAAATGACATGTTACTCAGAAGCTGACATGCTTGGTATGGATTTAGTTGTCACAAATTCTTTATTTATATATATATATATATATATATATATATTGATTTATTTATTTATTTTAACCATGAAAAGATTGGCCTTAAGGCACAAAGCTGTTTTTGTCTCTTTTAATAAAACTCTTCCATGAAAACGCAGATGCTGTTGTAAATAGTAGTGAAAGTCCCTTTTTAAACTGTTGTTCCATTATTAGCCCTGAGCTGACTTTGAGTCAGATGCATTGAAAGCACATAGAGACACAGTCTGTCAATCTTTAGCGCTCGGATCTCTTGCTGTCTCATCAAAAGGGAACCGAATGTCAGAAATCACAACTCTCAATGCGGCGTCTGTAGGAAAGGAAGTCTCATCTTTCAGTTAAAACACCAATTTTAGTATAACGTAATGAAGAAGCTTTTCTTTTTTTAAGTGAATTTTCTTGAGAAAAGTGTTCATTGTTAAAGAGAAAATATATTCTGCTTACTTTAGACAATACACTTATTTGTTCTCTATCTGGAAATGATATGATGCGGTACAAATGCAGAGTTTGCTGGCTCGAGGTGTGTTAGAAAACTTTGAAACCGTCTTCTCAATTCACTCTCCTTTATGTGCACAATGTCTCGTTTTAATTAAATTACCCTGCATTGGCTTAATGACACAGTCCTTTATTTCCATCTGGCAGAAGAATGTGAGAAGCTGAATGTGAGAAGCAATGTATGCAACTGCCATTGTCTGTTGTTTTGTTTAAAAAGACACCATATGGCACATATAGGAATCATATCTTTCTGCTTTTCTTTCTTCGTTCAGTGCTGGACGTGTACGTGTTGAGCACCGACGGACAAATTCAGGACTTCAGGTTTCCACAGAGCAGCAAAAGAGGAGCCACGATTCAACTCTCAGCAAACATGGTCAAACTAAACAGTAAAAACGGTAATTAAAAGCAAGGTTGTAGTCATTTCAAATGCTTTAATGCAAGGACTTCAGATGCTTAGTTAATAAAGTCAATGGTTTTCCTGATCTGTAGGACATAAACACTCTGCTCAAGTACTTAGTGCATTGCAAGCTTTACATACGTTACATGCGTTCTTGCATTTCTGTAGCTGTAACAAAGCTCAAGGGCACGTGATGTTATTCTGGTTGATAGCAAAAACATGCTTGTAAGATCTAAAGTGCTCAGCAATGTTGCTCCACTTTGACAGTCAATAACCTGAAAGAGAAAGTTCAAAAATATAGATATTTTATGACACCAAGGCCATTTAAAGATAATCTCAGTTGGTTTCTGTATCCAAATCCAGCAAGTACTAATGGACTTCTCCTATCATTTATTTACTCAAGGTGTTGCCAAGTTGGTTTTTGTCCTTTATAAGCACTTGGGGCATTTCCTTAGTACGGAGAACGCCACAGTGAGGCTGATGGGAGAGGGCGGAGTCAGAAACCACACCCTCTTTGTCAACTCCCACATCCTCTCCGCCTCCATCAACAAAGAATCCAGCCGCGTGTTCGTGTCCGATCCACTCGTCTTCACTCTGGCGCACTTTGGATGTAAGAATTTCAAAGCTTCACTAAAGACATGTTTCTCTATCTTTGCCATTTTATTTTTGGGTACTTTTTTCTTTTTGAATACAGTGTTGTGGAAAAGTGTCCTGATTTCTTCAGTTTTATTTGTGTATGTCTCAAACTAAATTGTTTCAGAAAAAACTAAAAACTAAATCTAGCATAAAACATAACGGGAAGGCAACCTGAGCAAACACAAAATACAGTTTTAAAAAAGGTATTGTTATTTGTTAATGCAAAAATTAAATGATAACAACTGGGCCTGTTTTTAAAATGTACATGCTGCATTAATAATGGGGTTAAGCTGGACTAGACCGGGCCTGAACTCTTTAAATGGCATGACGTTGTTTAAAAGTAGTGTTCATTTTGTCAGCTCTTTAATTCAGTCTCAGTCTTAAGGTCATTGCACACTGAGTAAGAAATGTTCATATTCCTCATCCTTTCCTATCAAAATGCATGTTACGGATGAGAAAATGCAGAAAATGTAACCTGATCTGAATTTGTTTATGACTGACGAAAGTTTCTGAGACAGTGTGTAAATGTGAACACAACATGAGGTCGTATTAATTTTTCAACATGCAAAAAATTCAGACGATAATTTCGGACTGTGCAATGACTTTTAATCCTGTATTAAATGCCCTTTTTATTATATTTAGTTAACCTGTCATAAAGTTAAACATTGGGCTGAAAATGTGTCCTTTTACAAGAGAAGCTCTGGTAAGGGGATTTAAACTGTTGACATCTGGCAACCCTAAGCATGAAAACTTGTGGAGGTATATATTTTTTATTACTTTACTTTATCATCCTCATGTATTTATTTATTTTTATTGTATTATTTTATTTTTTTTTTTTTTTAGTCAAATTTTTTCATCAACAGTATCTAATGTTGATATAGTCACAGTTAATACTTAATGATGTCAGTGTCTCATCTTAGTCATAGAAGATAAAGCTCGTTAAATAGTATTGTTTATCATAGTTTTCGTTATGAAATGAACACTACTTAAAGGGTCTTACCCAGTAACACACTATGCCAAATATAAAAGAAATACCAGAAAGCAAGAAAGTAATTCAAATACATCAGTCATTTAAGTTTAAGAGGGCAGTTACCTTTTCACATGGGTGATGTGTGTAAGACAATTTACTGCTTTTATTTAGATTGCCTTTGATTCATGTTGTATTTGATTTGAAGATCTAAAACGATTTAATACCATACTATTTTATCATTTTGGGGGTAAATACATTTTCACAGCACTGTATTTATATGAAACCGGTGCTGAAAAACAGTGAAGGGCCAGAGTAAGGCCAATATATGTGCTTCAAAACCTAAAGACAAGAAAGGATTTAAAATTCTTAGTTTCAATAGAATTACTGGTACCTGGAATGTATCGTGTTACTACATAAATCATGGGGCGTGTTATTTTGAATAATCAAGTAATCAGCATCTTCTGATTCTAGGATTGAGTTAAAATTAGAGCCTTGAAAAACATGCTTTAACAAAATCAAAGAACATTCTTGTCAATCAGCCTGGTTTATTAATAGAGATTGTTGATCAAGGAAAACAATGTTTGGTATAAAAGGTTTAAATCTCTAAACCTGGCAGATGTCAGCTGTCACATTCAAATACAATGACATGTTTCTCTGTTTATCAGACGGAGAACTACTTCAATCCAAACTGCTCATTTTGGAACTATTCTGAGCGGAGCATGACAGGATACTGGTCAACACAAGGATGCAAACTCCTCGCCACGAACAAGACTCACACCACTTGCTCCTGCAGTCACCTGACTAACTTTGCAATCCTGATGGCTCATCGAGATGCACATGCGGTGAGTATCGACTGGTCCCAGTCCAGCCCTGGGGTGGGACACCCGGTCGAGGAAAGCAACATAATGATTCAGTTTGTAACTGTAGGTCAACCGCTACTCTTCAAAGCCCATTTCTGCTTTTCAAATAACCATGATACTGTTGAGTAAGAGTCTCTTGAGTTTCCAAAATGTAATTTTCTTCTGCGGATACCTTCATTGGACATAATTTGTGTTCATCACAGCAACAGGAACTTATCTCTACAAGAGACCAAATGTGACCCTGGACCACAAAACCAGTCATATGGGTCTATTTTTGGAAATTGTGATTTATACATCACATGGAAGCTGAATAAATAAGATTTCCATTGATATATGATTTGTTATGATAGGCCAATATTTGGCCGAGATACAACTATGTGGAATCTGAGGATGCAAAAACTAAATATTGAGAAAATCACCTTTAAAGTTGCCCAAATAAAGTTCTTAGCGATGCATATTACCAGTGCCGAGACTAGACTTCTGGGGCCCTACGCAAAAATAAATATGGGGGGGGGGGGGGGGTGAAATGCATTTGTCCGTGTTTCACTCCGTCTCGAATCGCGCTCACGGAAAGCGCTCGAGAAACAGTAGCTTCCGCGGCTCGGTACACTTTCAGCTCTTTTTTTTTTGTCTCGAGCAAGAGACTGTAGGACATTCACGTTACATGATTTGACTGACAGTGCACCGCATTAAAATAAATGATCATTTATGTTTTCATAACAGCTGGCCAAGTTCAAAAACAAAACTTAAAATTAAAACACATTTGAGAGCAAGGGGGCCCCTGGTGTTTCGGGGGCCCTACGCAGCTTGTGTATTCTGTGTATAGGGAGGATCGGCTCTGCATATTACTAATCAAAAATTACATTTTGATATATTTACAGTTGGACATTTACAAAATATCTTCATGGAACATGATCTTTACTTAATGTCCTAATTAATTTTGGCATAAAAGAAAAATCAATAATTTTGACCCATACAGTGTATCTTTGGCTAATTCTACATACCCCAGCGACTTAAGACCAGGGTCACAAATGAATATATTGCAGAACTTTCTTAATATAATTGTTAATCTACTTTGATGAATTAATCTCTTGTAGGTTTCTGGGAACACTGCAATTATGTCAATATGACATATCAATAGTAGTTATCTGATATGATAGCATAGCTGTCATTTAAACTCTAATGAATGTGGAAATCAGGAGTTTTGTTGTGTAACTGTTAACATGGTCTTGGTCCACACACTTACCTAATTACTGCAACTGTGGATAGATATAAAACTATAATGACAGCAGTTTCTTATTTTCTGCCTACATATAACATAGATATTATGCTTTGTCCTGTTGAATCAGGAATATCAAAAAAAGATTCCCTTTCTATTAAAGCTTTTTCTTTAAACAATATAATTATGATGCACACAATTTGCTGTGCTCCTGAAAAAAATAATATTTATTGGAAGTACTTACAAGATTGTAAAAGTTGTGATGTTAGTAAGGTAGAGAAATGGAAATCGAAGTAAATATGACATTATTTTCGACAAACCAATAATTGAACCAGTGCCTGCAGTGCTGGAGGAGCCAATTAAAAGCTTGGATGCTCGTCTGATGTAAACCTAAACAACAGGCAAGTACAACACATAAGGGGTGATATAATCACTGGCCTAAAGCATATCAACAGTACTGCTCTTCTAGGAAAGAAAGGGCAACAGCCCAAATTGGAGTCACCAGAGTTTGAGCTGCCCTGTCTCTCTGGCCAATTACCTTGTTCGAAGTCGACCTTTCGCAGGTCAGCAAGCTTGGGGTATTTGATTAGCTCATATATGAGAAGTGGCTTGGATTACCAAGATATGTCAGCCGGATAGGACTGGGATATTTCACTCCCAATTACGAGCCTTATGAAGGGACACAAATGTGCTAAACTCTATCTATCCCAAGATATCATTGTGAGAGAGGTGCTCCATCCCTAGTAATGGACGGAAATGCAATCCACCATCAGCGGATGCAAAGTCACCCCCTTGACACCGAGATAATGTTGGCCAAGTCAACATGGAGGAAAGGGTTTTGGGGAACCAAGCCCACCTTGTAAAATGGCAGCACCAGCCTCCAATTTGTGGTGGAGGAGATGTGCCAATCAAGAACAAGTCTACAATCCCTAAAGCCATATCTCAAACCAAGCAAGACAGCTGGGTGAGATGGGAGGGTATTGATAAGAAAATAACTACCTGCTAAGACCTGTGCCATATGGTGAAAGAATGAGTTTTCTCATCTGTGCCACAAATGAGCTATTTCCTTGTCCTATAAACCTAAATTGGGCTTGAGCACAAAGAACAACAACCAGTGCTATGCATCAGAATGCACAGTCAACCCATCCATTTCTAATATATTTCCTGAGTAAAGAAAATCAGAGCCCTTCCCAAGGCTGGCCCACTGGTTGCCACCAGCGACTGGAAAATACACATTGAACAAGACCAGCAACTTAGAAACCTTTCCCATGGAAATCGCCAGCACCCACCTGGGACCAAATCTTTCTCTCTGGGCCAGATTACAGCAATATGTCTTCGTTGTCCAAGTTCTTTGGGAGGACTCTGTGGATGAGGCACATGAGCGGAAGAGGCTGCGATATGCCAACCTTGCAGGAGAGAGAGAGATTTGAGACTGGGACATCCAGGTGTGCCCAGTTGAGGTGAGATGCATAGGATCCAATATAATTCTCAGCTCCTGAGGGTACTGGGAATTAGAGGACAGTCCAACTGGTAGGAAAATAAAGACATTTGTAGAGGAGACATACCAAAACAATCATTGACGATGGCTGAAAAAAGGACACCACCTGGACCAACAATTGAGACCAGAGACCAGGGCTGCATTTCTCAAAAGCATTGTGAGATAATTTG
Organism: Gymnocypris eckloni scoliostomus; assembly: GCA_027564155.1. Taxonomy (NCBI): domain Eukaryota; kingdom Metazoa; phylum Chordata; class Actinopteri; order Cypriniformes; family Cyprinidae; genus Gymnocypris; species Gymnocypris eckloni. The sequence goes on from CM050422.1 coordinate 31,082,677, forward strand.
ATCGTACAGACCATTGGTGGCAATGGATGTATGATTTACGTAGGCTTACAATGCTCTTGGGGAACTGCCCTGATCAGCCCACTGCTTGTTAAACGAGATGGCTCTTTGCAGTGTTGGCAGTCTTTGTATCATGGCAGTTCTGCACTCTGAGCAGTCATTGACTATGGCTGAAATGTAAGGACACCTTCTGGACCACCAATTGAGCACCATAAGAGACCAACAAGTGAGACATAAGCCCACACCTAAACAGCTCACTGCTTGTTAAACTAGGTGTTGCTTGCTCACAGTGTTAGTCTTTGCATCATGGCATCATGCACTCAGAGAAACAGCCAAACATCAAGAGGCATTGATCAACTAGATATCAAGAATGACTGGCTGTAGGACATACATTAGAGTCTAAAGAGCCTGTGGTGGGCGAACCTCATGAGAGGGTGTATCAGTGTTTGGGCGATATGCTTAGTTTTCATATCGTCTTATTGTCAGCCTCTGAGATCGCCGATACACGATATTATCGTGATCATTTATTATTTCCTCAGTTATTCAAAAAGCAGCTACAGAAAACGAGCAAAGAACATATACATTACCAAAGAACATCATCACTAGCTCAGTCTATGTTTGTGCACTTAAATACACTCCCGTGAATCTACACTGTATGATGAAATAATATACTTGCATCGCACGTACATCTCACTTTGTCTGCACTTTTGCACCAGTCAGCGTGCGCTGAACAACAAATCTGCTGTTTCAGTGATGACTCACCTGATCGCCTTTGATTGGCCATTGCATTCATAAACTCAACGGAATCGTGTGTGATTGGTTATAATGTACAACACTGTAAAAACGCAGACAAGTTCAAGTTCAAAGTTTATTATAAGCCCTCAGAGGGCAATTTTTGGTGCAGCATCAAGTTTGTTGACATATCATACAAAACAAACAGCAGACACAACATCCTACAAATGTAGAAGCCTTACAGCAGTGGGAATAAAATAACGTCTATACCGATTACTTTTAAGTTTAGGCATACTATAACGTATACCAGAAGGAAGCATTTTCAATTCGTGGAACAGTGGATGAGTTCAATCTGCAATAATAAGTTTATCTTTCTGTAAGACAAACTGATCAAAGCTGTCTGCTTAATGCCAGTTATCTTACTACCTTGGTTGACAATGCCATTCAATGAATTTCGATGTTTAATATTTACGTTACCATACCAACAGCATATGGAGAAGCAGAGCACCGATTCAATATAAGATGTATAATACATGGTCATAAGAGTCCTACTGATATTAGAAGTAGAGAGCCTCCGAAGACAGTGTAACCGCTGCTGGCTTTTTTGCATACTGATTCAACATGAGTATCGAAACTTAATTTATTATTAATTATAAGCCCAAGGTACTTGTAACTACTGGTCCATTCCACCATTTGACCTTTGACACTAGTTGGTTGAAGGACTCATAATGAAAAAGAAACATAATGGAACAATTAAGTCTTAATATGAATTAGATAGTATTACTAGCCTAATAATAATAATAATAATTGACAAAGGCATCAGCTACAGGCGATATCTCTGACTATCGTCGATACACGACACTATCATCTATCGGCACAACCCTCGGGTGTATCATGATAAACTGCTAAAACACCCTGGATGCTGAGGTACACAACTGATGATGTGTCTCAATATAATCCTTTAAGCTTCTGCCCAGCATCAGGACATCATTAAATCAATGCAATGCTGATCCACAGGGATGCTGCTTTCATGCACACAGCCTTTCAGGAAATGTATCATTTTGTTGTTGTTGTTACTCTTGTTTAGAGATGTGTCAGTGTTATAACATCTCTAGCTTCTGTGTAAACAAAGACATAACATTGATTATTCAAACTCTAGGAAGTTAAGGCATTATGATTTAAGACGTCTGCTGTCAAACACTTGGACTGTACTAGACACGAGCTTCCATTGTAGTTAATAATTGTCTCTACTGGAAGTGATCACTGCGGTGAATTAACATTACAGATTAAACAGCATTTTGTTGCTAATATGTAAATAATACAAGAAAAGCATATGAAAGATAGCTGCTGTATGTGTGACTTGCATTGTTTATGGTCTCTACACATTCTAAAATCAAAAGGATTCAGTTCTGAGAAGTGACATGTTGGAGTTAAGTAACTGTTAATGCTAATGTTTATTTTTCAAGGGTGTGGGAAGTGTTCACGAGCTCCTGCTGACAGTTATCACACGACTGGGCATCGCCGTTTCACTTGTCTGCCTTGCCATTAGCATCTTCACCTTCTGCTTCTTCCGCGGCCTCCAGAGCGATCGCAACACCATCCACAAGAACCTGTGCATCAACCTCTTCATCGCAGAGCTTCTGTTTCTTGTGGGCATCAACATGACCGAACCTCCGGTGGGTAAATCTTTGCACTCTGGGGGGTCAGGTAGAGGTGTGAAGAGGGCTTATTTGTGTAAAGAGGGCTTATTTCAACCCTAGGGGGCTGCCTATGTTTTTCAGAGTGTCTATTTACACTAACTCCGCCCACTAGCGTGTGATTGGGTTAGTCAACACTAAAAAAAGACACTAACTCTGCATCAGTTTCTGTGGTGTTGATGGAAAGGCGTATGCTTTTTGACGCGATCGACCCCGAGTTCGAGCCTGCCTTTTGCCGAGCTATTTTTCTCCATTTTCAAATCTCATATCCCATCAGAAAGGCATTTATTTTCAATAAAAATTTGAAAATAATAACAAATTTGAACATAAAGTAACGCGTAGGCTTAGGATAGGTGTAGAGAGGGCTTTAGTGTCCCAATAAGGTGGCATCCATTTAATAATTTGAATTAAAACTATAATTTACACTCAATACATTATTATTGCATACTGTTTTATAATGCACTACAATACTGAGGTGCAGATAATTGCCACTATTAGTATTATAAAAAGCAGAAAATCTAGCTATTTAAACAATGTAAATAGAATCTATAGATATTTGCACTAAGTGTAAATAATATCTATCACTAAAAAAATATGCCATGTGCATATTAAATAGCATCTAATTGGTATTTCTGCTTAGTGCAGCTAGCCGCTGCCTATATTTGTATGCATCAAACATTGGCAGGTTTGTTTGATTCTTGGTCTTTATTTCTTCTGCTCAGATCGTGTGCTCTGTGATTGCTGGAGCTCTGCATTTCTTCTTTCTTGCCACATTTTCCTGGATTTGTTTGGAGGCCGTTCAGTTGTTCCTCATGCTCGTGGAGGTCTTTGAGAGCGAATTCTCCAGACGGAAATACTATTACACATCTGGCTACCTGTTCCCCTGTGTGGTGGTTGGCATTTCAGCAGCCATCGACTATAAGAGCTACGGGACGAGGAAAGCGTGAGTAATGTTGTGTATTGATATCGGCTTGCAGTTTAAATACAGACACAGACCTGCCTCTCTCCATTAATGTTGACAATAGAAAACCAGCTTTAATGCGTATTAAAGTCTTAATTCTAATTCATTTTTCTGGGTTAACACTTTAATTTAGGGCCAATTCTCACTCTTAATTACTTGCTTATTAGTACGCATAAATCACATATTAATGCATTATTCAGCAATGCCTTATACCTAAGCGTAACAACTATCTTACTAACTATTAATGAGCAGCAAATAAGGAGTTTATTGAGGTGAAAGTCATCATAAATAGTTAGTTAATAGTGAGAAGTGGACCTTAAAATAAAGAGTAACGTTTTTCTGAATATTTTCTTGGTTACTTGAAATTACTGTTAGATTCATGATAAGCTTTACTGTTTACTGTATTTGTATCTTTGCTATATTGAAAACTTGAGTTTTGTACATAAATGACTTGTTTTTACTATGGTGGCAAAATTATATTCAATTCATCTTGGTAGGGCTGAACGATTAATTGCATTTTTCGATAATATCGCAAAATGCAAAAACTTGCAAAGGCTGTGATTATACGGTCATGTGACACGCGAGAGTAATGAATGACGATCGTATGACATCTTCAGCTGTTAAGAACTGCCGGGTTCTCCTGTAGTGGGCGGAGCTAATGCGCAAACGGCAATCTCATTGGCCGGTGCTCACCTATCATCGTCCCTGTTTTGATTTCAGCGAATCAGTTCGAGCGAATACAGACGACCTGATTAATATTCATGAACCCAGCAGCTCAATAATCCTTAGTGTGTTTTATATGGTTATTAATAGTAGAACTCGTGGTAGTTTTGTCATCTTATCAGTATTATTTGTAGGTTTTTTCTCCTTTTTTAGAGAAACACTAAAAGACAAACAATATCTTAAGCACCAGCACCAGTCCTAAGTTCAGTTAACATGACAAATATGCATTCATACAGGAGTCTATCATCATATAATGCTAAAGTATCATAATATCATATAATGTTTGACTGAAATAATCAATTGAATTTGATAATTGTCTCTCACATTGTCCCACAGAAACATTAAACTAGTGTAGATTAGTGTAATGTTTTATAATAATAATTTATTCTGCTTGGTGACCATTTCATTAATTTAACATATTTAATATTGGGGCATCCAAGTTATTTGACATATTTGAACCTTTTTTTTTTTAAGTAACAATAGTTACTTTCCCTGGTAATTAGTTTATTTTATAATGATGTAACTCGGTTAGTATTTGTGAGAAGTAACTAGTAATATAACTAATTACTTTTTTTAAAGTAACGTGCCCAAAACTGCATACTATACAATGATTTATTGTATGTTTTTGATTAATAATGAATATGAAGAGCTTTTATATTCATATATAAAAAAAATAATATATATATATATATATAAATTTAAAAAAATTGCATATTAAATCACAATCGGAATATTGCAAAAAAAAAAAAAAAAAATTGCATATTAAATCACAATCGGAATATTGGTAAAAAAAAAAAAATTTGCATATTAAATCACAATCGGAATATTGGTAAAAAAAAAAAATTGCATATTAAATCACAATCGAATATTGGTAATTTTTTTACAAATATCATATTAAAATCACAATCGGAATATTGGTAAAAAAAAAAAATTTAAAAAAAAAAATACCATATTAAAATCACATTCGGAATATTGGTAAAAAAAGTAAAAAAAAAAATAATTCACAAAACAAAAAAAATTGCATATTAAATCACAATCGGAATATTGGTAAAAAAAAAACATATTAAAATCACATTGGAATATTGGTAAAAAGTAAAAAAAAAAAAAGTATTCACAAAAAAAAAAAATTGCATATTAAATCACAATCGGAATATTGCACAATAAAAATAAAAAATTGCATATTAAATCACAATCGGAATATTGGTAAAAAAAAAAATTATAATTGCATATTAAATCACAATCGGAATATTGGTAAAAAAATAGTAACAAAACAAATAATTCTAAAAAAAACAATCGCATATTAAATCACAATCGGAATATTGGTACAAAACAAAATCCCAATTAGATTATTTTCTAAACCGTTCAGCCCTATATTTTGGCATATATTGTCACTGTAAAATAAAATAACTTCCATTGTGATGATACAGTATTTTGGTCTTACCATCCAAGCTTTCTCCAACGGTAGATCTCTCCAGATAATGAAATCTCTGAATGAAGAATATTACGGTGGTTATCGCTGTCAAACCTCATGTTTTGGGTCTTCTTTCCATTACACAAAACAATAATCTATGACAGTGTTTCCCAACACTGCTTCTGGAGACACACCAACAGTGCATATGTTCATCCTCTTCCTAATCAAACACACCTGATTCAACTCATCAGCTCGTTAGTAAGACCTGAAACTGGTGGGTTAGGAAAAGGAGACATCCAAAATGTGAGTGGCGTTGGGAACACTGATTTAGGGAATTCATTCCCTCCAATGAAAGTGTCTGTCACTCTCAAACCTTCGCAGTGTGTCCATAGCTGTCAGTAACTGCTTCAATGCTGGTTTTTATTGCTTTTTCTCCTCTTTCCAGCTGTTGGTTGAGGGTGGATAATCATTTCATTTGGAGTTTCATTGGCCCTGTTGCGTTCGTCATTATGGTAAGTTTTTCCCATCAATACGTTTATTTAGGTTCATTTAATTCCCATCTTTTCATGGTGTTGTGGTTCTTTGCGATGTTTTGAATTGTGTCTATAGTTTCTCTAATACAGTTCACACTGACTGTATGTTTGTTCGCATGTCTTGGTAATGTACGTCGCATTCAAATAGCTCAGTAATATATGCTTGGGTGATAATCGATGCTGTTTTATTTTGGTTGGTATGTAATGATTAGGCCTACTGTGTTCCCATTGGTCAGACTTCATTCATAGAGTGAAACTTCTTCTATTTAATAATTATTGAAGCCGCTGTGCTCTTGGAAACGTCCATGCAGCAGATGTTTCTGTGACCTTCACCAGATCTGTACCTAGACACAATCCAGTCTCTGAGCTCTGCAGGCATTTTCTTTGACCGCATGGCTTGGTTTTTGCTCTAATATGCTGATTTTCAGATGTTAAACCTTATATAGACAGGTGTGGGCTTTTCAAAATCATGTCCGATCAATTGAATTTGTCACAGGTGGACAGGAATCAAAGGGTAAACCAGAGAAACGTGCATCACCTGAGCTAGACGTCAAGCAAACTTCACATCAATGTCATGTTTTAGTTTTAGCATTTTAATTCATCTGTAAAGTTGCCATGCATCTGCTTTTTGCTTTGTCATTATTGGGTAAAATACAGTAATAATTATTTAAACATAATCACAAATTAAAGCATTTTAAATCAGCCTTTTAAGGCTGCAATATAACAAAATCAAATCTATCACAAGTCGGGACATACAGTACAGCTATGGAGAGATGAAGTCGTAAATATTGTGATATGAATTATGGCATAATTTAGCATGCTGAGAATGTCTTTTTCACAATGAAAGGTAGAGAAATCAAATCTAAAATGAAATGCAGAGATGCTGAAGTGTGCAGCCAGTGCGGTTTAATATATACATGCACTTTAAACGTGCATACAGCGGCTTTTCAGAGCAAGAAACGGTTACACGTGATACATCCATGTTCCTCCCGTCTCAGACACATCTCGTTCTGTAACCGTGGATTTAACACAAATGGTGCATCGCATATCTAGGTCACATTTTACCCCAAACGCAAAGCTAAAACCCTTTGTGTAGGACCAATTCTTTATCCGTTTATT
>CM050422.1:31094849-31099849 GCA_027564155.1 Gymnocypris eckloni scoliostomus
TGCACGCCTGGGTGGACGACACGTGCATTAATGTCCAGTGATGCACGCCTGGGTGGGACGACACGTGCATTAATGTCCAGTGATGCACGTCTGGGTGGGACGTATTAATGTGCATTAATGTCCAGTGATGCACGCATGTGCATTAATGTCCAGTGATGCACGCCTGTCTGGGTGGGATAATCGTAGGAATGGCTCGACTTTAGAAAAGTGTTTTTTTATCATCAGTCTGCATTGTAAATGAATGTCCTGTTCTCAAACAAATGATTCGTTTGTGTTTGTGTATTGGGAGTAAAACTGAGCACCTGAATGCAATAGCCAATCAAACACAATTAATTGACTCGCTGACGGAGAGGAAATAAACTCAAATCAGCTCAGCATGACCTCACCGATTATAATCAACAACGATGTCAATGAGATTAATAAATGCATAAAACAGCTCATTCAGAAACACACAAAGCTAATGCAATCTAACTTCTGTTAATTGACATTAAAGGGATAGTTCACCTAAAAATGTAAACCGCCATCATTTATTCACCCTCAAGCCTGTATGAGTTTATTTCTTTTGCTGAAGATATTTTAAACACTGAGTAACCAAAAGGTTGCTGGTACCCATTGACTTACGTAGTATTATATTCTATGCTAAGAAAGTCATAAATAAATGATAACAGAAGTAAAAATGTGTTCATTTATCTTTGGAAACATTACGACATGCTTTGCTGAGAGTTTGCTTCTTATAAACAGATATTTGATATTTCTCACAAAAGCAACCCTGGCTTATTGGAACTACGACATTTCTGCAACGCCAATATTACTTACCTTATTATAGCAGTTTCAGAGTGAAATACACTTTCAATATGTGACCGTGGCATGTTTTTTATCACGTTAGTACAGGCACATATTGTGTTTTTATTACGGTGCTTCTGGCACGTATTGTTCAGATGTCTGTTGAGTGTCGCTAAAAGCTTAATGCTCTATCATATTGTGAAATAACAAAACCCTCTACGCCTAAACCTGCCCGAGAGTGTAACATTAACATTACCTTTAGTCATTTAGCAGGCGCTTTTATCCAAAGCGACTTACAAATAATAGAAGCAATCAAACCCAACAAAGAGCAATGATACGCAAGTGCTATGACAAGTTAACGAAAGCAAAAGTGATATAAAACCGGTTTAATTTCTCTTATACACAGGCTTCGGCTCACACGTGCGGTATCGTATCGTACTGAATTAGAAAACCATACATATTAAGACATTAACGTTCAACAGTATCCGTTTCCAAATCCACAGCATGTTAAAATCATTGGTTTCACTTTAACACTTTCTGTTGACTATAAGTAACATTGCACCTACATATCTACTAACTCTCATTAGAGTGGTAGTAGAGTACTAGTAGACTGGTTGGGTTAGGGTTAGATTGAGTTGACATGCAAAGTTACTTACAGTCAGTAGAGTGATGGGAGACCATCACAATAAAGAGTGTGCAGATATGAAGCAGACAGTTTGGTGACATGTAGGTGCAACATTACGTAGTGTTAACAGAATGTTCAAAAGAGACCAACACAATAAAGTGTTACATATCGTTTCGGTCATAACTTAAGATTCTAAAAAGGAATTGTGAGATTGTAGCTTTCTTAGAAACTCTGGCTCTGTAAATCATGCTTTGTGTGAGTTTTACTGCCTCTAGTGGAAACTGTAGCAAAACTCTAGCGATTCATACGTATAGGTATATATTTGAGTTTTGCAGAAATGTAGGTAGAGGCACGTATTTCCAGTAAGCCTGGGTGGATATATTAACCCTTTAAGAATCCAGCGTGCCGGGACGCCTAGTGGTGACAGGGTAAAGTCGTCAGAAACAAAACAAAAAACTCAACAAAAAGTTGAACATGTCATATATCCATGGAAAGCTGAGATTCTTGTGATTGATTTTAAGATACAATAAACACAGCATGTACAATCTGTGTCTTTATCAGACCACTTTTTGTTGACATAATGCAGACATGCATGATAGTACAGACATACATAGGAATAACACAGTAGGGATGCAATATAACACCAATATAAGAAAAACCCACAAATGAAATAATGTACTATGTACAGAAATAGAAATATAGGAAAAAATGTATTTATATTATAAATATATATGTAATTTTAAAAGTGTACACATTTTGGATTCTATAAATAAATGTCACTATAATGTGTTTATGCTTCAGTTACTATGTGTCAGTAATTATTGACAGTGAATCTGGATGAGAAACTGAATAGCTCTAAGTGTAACCTTTCATTAGAGCCCAAAATGATGACTGTACATTAAAGCATTCAAGAATTACAGCATTGTATGTGTCGTTGTTACAAAGCGTCGCTTGGAGTCTCCCAAGTGTACTTTTTTGGAGCGTCTAGACATAAAATTAGATAAACATGTGTAAAACACTAATTTTCTAATATATTGTTTATCAAATGGTAAATTTGGCTTGGTAAGGCTTCATTCTGTGATCCCAATGTATTTTCCAGCTCATACCTCCCAGCTATAGTCATCTGCAGGCGTCTATTTACAAAAAAAATGCAGGCGGAATATTTCTTTTTTTAGTGTATTCAAAGTGCTATTACTCAATATCAGTAAGACTTACAGTGATTCTGACTGAGACCAACACCATGCATATCACCCAAATGGCCCAAGAACAGCATGCAATTTACTTTGGGTATGGCTTCTTAGGCGTTTTAGGCTAATTTTACAGGAATCGTAAAGGGTTAAAAGGCTATGAACTGCATTCATAACTGTAATCTGTGGTTTCAGGTCCTGGGTGTTTGGTGCGTTTGCTTTGCTGTGTCTCGTTGGCCTGACGTGGTCGTTCGGTCTGTTTTTCTTGAACGACTCTTCAGTAATCATGGCGTATCTCTTCACTATCTTCAACACCTTACAAGGGATGTTCATCTTCATCTTCCACTGTCTTCTGCAGAAGAAGGTAAACCCATGTCATACCGAAGCAATCGGCTCGTCAGACACCGCTTTCTTTATTATTGATGGCCGCTGATTGTGTTAAGTGTTGGCTCATAATGCTTTCTGACTGCAAACTTTATTTGTCGTATTTGATTAAACCCAAATCTTTTGAGCTCATGCCCGATGATTTAGTTTTTTCTCAACAAGTCGAGAGACAATTTCAACGTTGTCTTTTTCAAATGCCTGTTTTAAGAGGTTATAACCCTTAAATATGTGTTACATATTTTAATACATAGTCATAAAGTCAGCACGGAACAGTGTTTGCAGTTTGCACTTTTACTTCAAGCCCATCTGTGAGTGAAAGATCGTTTAATGTACATAAAATACATTTCCTAAAGAAAGTTTTCATAAATAAAGTCGCTCACCTTCTCTTTATCCAATTTAAAGTGATTCACAGTGAGACACAAAATTGGCCAGCTTTTTCTGATGATTATTTATCATATTTGTTTAATATGGATTATATGTTATTTCTTTATTGCCTAGTATATTCACACACACACAAACACACACACACAATTACACACGCACACCGCACCTTGCGCTGCGCCTTGCCTTGCGGCACGCCTTTTGCACACACACACACCTGCGTCTTGTGCATGCGCACACACATGCACACACACACACACGCACACACACACACACACACACACACACACACACACACACGCCGCACACATACACACACACACACGTGCGTGCACACGGCTTACACATGCACGCACACACACATACACACAGTACACACACATATATCATGTAAACATAAACTTTTATTTTGGATGTGATTAATCTTTTGACAGCACAGATATATATATATATAAATAACTTTTCAGGCCATTTAACCCCCTAAACGTACAATAGAGGATGCAAAAAACTCACCTTTACAGATATTAAAATAAACAGAAGCAAGTTCAACTCTCTCATCTCAGCAAAAACATACAAAAATGAAATAGAGATGTGATATTCAACTAATGTAAAGACTAATAATAAGGACCCCATTCTCACTATTAACTAGTTGTTTATTAGCATGCATATTACTAGCATTGGCTGTTTATTAGTACTTATAAAGCACATATTAATGTCTTATTCTGCATAATCATATTCTAGATCCCTTAATCATCCCATACCTAAACTAACAACTATCTTTCTAACTATTAATAAACATCAAATTAGGAGGTTATTTAGGCAAAAATCATAAAAGTCTTTAAAATAAAGTTTGACCTTAAAGACAGCAGCAAAGAGGCTGTAAATAAAGTGAGATTAAATCCATAAAGTGTATTTGTATTACGTAATATTTCATTATTGCAGATATGCATGACGTTCTGTGTTTGTACTTCTTTTCTGTGTTTTTATTCATTTCAAGGAATATTAAATCTAGTGCTAGATAAGATAAGAGAATAACATCTGTTGCAGAATCAGCATCTGTCTGTGTTTAAGCAGCACATGTGGTGTATTTTACCACGAGTCTAATCCAAATGAATCATTTAACCAACGCACACTTAAATACAGCATGTCCACAAATGAATACGACAGACTGTAGATCTCATATGAATATCTGAAACACCTTGCTAATGAAGGGTTATGCCTGTAGTTCAAAGGGTGCGTAGTCTAAGTTTGACTGGAGGAATTTATGCTCAGATGTGGAGGACACGTCTTCAATGCCATTTTCAGTGTGTTATTGCCACAAAAGTACCTAATTTTCAGGGAAAGTTGTTAAATGAAGGTTGATTTGTTGCTAAATGACATTGTGACGCTGTTGCATCCAAATTATCTCTACATCAAATCTCAGCAAAATGTGTTTATTTATGATCATATGTTCATTTCAATGCATTTTTGAATGATTACAATTTAAGTTAATTTTTTATTATCTAGTAAACTAGTCAAACTACACATCCTGAACAATTATAGTTTTAAGCAGTGTATTAGTGTCATGAACTGCTCCAAGACACGAAGGTAGAGGATCCAAATGCAGTGTATTTAATGAAGGGGAATCCACACACAGAGTC
>CM050422.1:31104849-31149849 GCA_027564155.1 Gymnocypris eckloni scoliostomus
AACATCATAAAACAGTCTTTGTCTTAGGTTAGAGATGCTTTTTAAAAGATGCATTATTTGGGCTTTGCACGAGTGTTGCTGAGCGTTAGACATGACCGAGCGAGAGGAAGAGTGAGTTTGAGTCATACTAACGTAACATGCAGGACTAGTTTACCCAGAGTGCATTGCTACACTTAAAACTGGGAATGGAAAGTAACAGTTTTCATGTCAAAGGGTTTTGCATGAACAGATTTAGCTGTGATCGGGCTTCAGGACGGATGCATGCTGTAAACAGAGTCGTATTTATAAATATTAGTGTCTGGAAGTCTTATCGAGTCTTGTGAGATAAGATATAGTTTTGTGTCCAAGTAAAACATTTGCATGGTGGGCCATATCTGAAATATGTGATCAGTCAACATTATGTTCTTCTATCCTCTCTATTTCACACGCATAGCAATGTTATCAGAGAGGCTGTTTCAGACCAGTTCTGTTTCTCTCTTTATCTGTTCAACAGGAATGACGGGCAACTATCTGCTCACTAACCCTCTCCTCCGACCTCACGACACTAACAGCCGCTATAACAACCTCCTCGCCGAAAGCATCGTCTGCAGCGCCGCTTCTCCTCCAGGTGCTTTATGGGGCAGGTCTCTTTCTGTGGTTACACGGGACCTTTCTCTCTTCCAGCTGCATCAGTCTCTTGCTTGTGTATACCATTGCCTCTGAATGATTCATTAACACGTTTAATGCAGATTTCTCTGAGAAGGATGGATTAGAAGACTTTCCCAGATTTCATTTGTTGAGATAACACAAATATCCAAGTTGTCACTTTATACAACTATTCATAATTTAACCAAACTTGATATTTTAAGGAGACAAACACGTTTTATAAGTTCAAACATATGTTATTTTTTCATTCATTCATTTATTATTTTTAATTAGATTTTTTACAGTTTATTTCCTGCTGTATATTGTTTGTGGTTCAGCCTGTAATTAGTATTATATCAGTGTTATCTATTATTTTATTTTCATTTCTAGCGTTTTATTTTATTATTAGTGCTATCTATTCCTCTCATTTATTTATTTCCGCACATTAGATGCATAACCCTAACCCTAATCTCAATTTAATATTTGCCTGTTTTAACGAACCACCCAAATTGACGGGGAACAGCCGGCGGTCACCGTGCAGTTTCATGATATGGAGAAGAGCATACACTGAAAAACCACGCTGTAGAAACTAGATTCACTCAGAAGTTAAAGAGAAACAGCAAGCAACATTAAATATGACATTTCAAAGAACAAAGACTAAGATAAAACGTCCAATAATCTTTGCTTTATGTACAAACAAGCCATTTTACCAAATCACACATTATAAAACTTTTCAGTGTAATAATTTTCATATTTCCTTTTTTCATTAATTTGAGTAGATTTGACATTTTAATCTGTATTATATAAGAAATCAACATTTTAAGCAACTTCAAGCATTAAAAACAAGTGCATGGTGATATAGTTTCTATATGAATAAGGAGACCCGAATTCATATTGCAGATATGTATTTATTTATGTACGTTTGGTGTGGTAGAGTATGTAATTCACATAATTTAATGAATTGAATAATGGCTGTATAACTGTCAGTCTCTGTAATAGTATAGAAATGGCGTTTACAGGCATGTTGACACATGTTTTCACTGTAACAGAAGGTAGATCTTAGATGTGTTGTGTCAGTGTAATGTCTTCAGAGTCGTGTCTCAGGGCTGACTGCAGCATGATGATGCTTGAAGCGAAGAGCATCTGAACCGCTCGCTCAGACGAGACCTTCGCTCTAGACCAGTGACTCTCAGAGCCTCGCTTTAAACCTGTCCCCGACCACACCTCAGACTACCAAATCATTTCACTAAACATGAAAAATAAAAACACCTGCATCACTCGAACCCCTTAACTGTCACTCACAGTGTTGAACATAGACATTATAGTGCACTATCCACACTTACATTTGTATGATTCATGAACGTAACATGATTTTTATGTACCATGGTCTGATTTCAAAGGATGCATTTTGAGATAATACGTTTTCAAGTGATATATCATTTTTATGATTTCTAAAGCGTGATAGGGAGAAAGGCAACTAAGAAGACTGTCTGTGACAAAGATCAGAACGATGTAGAGGTGCACTTGTTATAAATTAATCTATTAATTTTCCTACATCATTTTTTTAACAACAAAAGTAGTGCTATATATATTTAGGAGTCTTCGACCTTTCCAGCGATATATAGTTTGTCATGATTAGATTTGGATTTAATTGTAAAATAGTCAAGTAAACATGTGTCACAGAGCGTGACAGTTTTAAACATTGAAAAATAGCACCTGTTATGTTTTTGTGGGTCTCGTGCTGTCCGCTAAAGGCATAGGACACACACAGGCCTTTCCTCCTCCTCACCAAAGCCATTAAAACCCTGTCTACACCAGACGTGAGCATTGCGCGCGACCAAATACAGTAGATCCCATTATTATTATCAATGACGCCGTCTACACTGGATGCACGATGCAAGACAACAAACATTAAACTGATGCCTCGTTCTATATACAACGTACTGACACAACTGATCTGCAACGGCGAGTGAAGCCGAGAGCTAGATAAGCCTCGTTATATTTCCTACATTTATCTTTTGAATTACCAGCAGCTGCGTGGGTCTGTGCGCTTCACCTCTTCCCTTTCACAAACCGACCCATCTCCTATTTGAAGTTACATCTGTTGGCTGTTTACGGTTTTATTAATTGTCTTTTCCCGCCGATGGCCAGTACTCGTGCCCCCCCACACACTGCTCTAGACGAACAGCAGCACGGAAAGCATTCAAAGACCGGCCTGGCTTTTCTCCCAGAGTTCTCCAGACAGAAACCCGTCGCCAGCGCATAAACACATGCTCATCATCTGTGCTGAGATGATGTTTGATGGTTGTCCCTCTCTCCTGCGTTTCACAGCAGCACACAGATGTGTTTTTCACATCCCTTACAGAACTTTAAATCCATCCTATATCGCTCCACGTGAAACAGCAGGTCATTTAAATGTATGCTTTTCCACACTTTCAGTTCGATCACCAATTTATTTCCTTAAAGACTGCTGTTTCATACTGCTTTGTAATTATGACTTGAGATGTTTATGCATTCATATACTGTAGGCCTAAGCAGAAAATTAGGTAACACTTTATTTTGATAGTTCATTAACTTTGCAACTACGTTAACTAGCAGTCATTGGAGTATTAGTGACTGTAATATCTGCTAATACACTATTGTGATGCTCCCAACACATCTGTCTCTCATATAAACGTATTCTCCTGACCCTTACAGTGCACTAATACTGTAACGAGAGTCGACATGTAGCTGTACTAAGTACTGTGCTCAAAATAAAGTGTGACCAATATTTCTTTCTTTCTTTTAAAGATTGAGTGCTAAACCTGTTACTTCTGCATTCAGCCTTCTGATAGATTCACTCACAAAAAATGGATTTAAAAAGCTTTATTGCTTTACATATTGAAATTTGAATATAATTTGAGTTGGAGTTGGTAAGATGCAAAAAGTAGGGATGTGCAATAAAAAATATATATATATATTAGTGCTGTCAAATGATTAATCGCGATTAATCGCATTCAAAATAAAAGTTTTTGTTTACATAATATATGTATGTGTACTGTGTATATTTATTATGTCTATATAAATAAAAACACATGCATGTATATATTTTATATATACATTTATATTTTTATATTATATATATTTAATATATTAACATAAATGTATGTAAATATAAATATTAATAAATATATAAAATATACATTTAAACATTAAATTTATCTTAAATATATACATGCATGTGTTTGTTTATTTATATATACATATACACAGTACATATACATATATTATGTAAACAAAAACTTTTATTTTGAATGCGATTAATCGCGATTAATCATTTGACTGCACTAATATATATATATATATATATTCATTCTTTCTTAAATGATTCTATCTCATTAAATATTTCTTCACTTTGATTGGAATAAATCTAAATAACTTAAATATGTAAATCAGGGAATTGCAGGCTGTCATAATAATACACTTTCATAATAATAAATATTCCCTATTTATGGGGAAAAATACTTTCAGCCTTTCAAATGTGGAACATTAAAAAAGTCATGCCTCTTGCATATTTCTATATTCATGTTACTTATTTGTTCAAATTGTGAGTGAAATGAAATACGTGGTGGATCTTGATGGACTGAATTCAGACCTGTGAGGTTGGAAAGCTTTCTCTCTTCTCTGTCGTCGCTGTAATTGTTCACTCTTTTTCTTTTGGCACATGGGCAGTTCTCAGGTCAGCTAGCCTGAGCAGACACACATGATGTGAGTGTTTGCACGCTTCGCCTTCGTTGTGATCTGTGTGCTCCATAAACACGCGTTCATCTCGTGTTCGATGCAGACATGTACAGCATGCTGTGTGTTTATGCTCATGTGTTTTCTGTGGGGAAATAATGATGATTGTTTGTGTTTTTGCCAGAGGTTCTTTGGATGCCTTGCTATTAGTGTTTATGAAACATTGAATATTTTTGTTTGAACAGTATCTGTTTAGCAACATGCATCTCTACTCATTTAATTTAATATTTTAGGTTTTAATTAGGGCTGTCAAGCAATAACAATTAATTTGTTACATGACGTACCGATTAATTAATCGAATTAAGTTATTCGCAGATTTGGGCTGAGGAATTACCCTCATTATGGTGTTAGATGAGATAAGCCTTGAATAAACATACAAAAATAGCTTTAAAAAAAAACAATTGTTTCCGCATTGCATAAATAATGATAATAGTTCAGTATTGTTTTTTTAAATTATGATTGAAATAATTGAAAAATTAAATGATATAACAAATATGATTTTTTTTTAATCTTAACCGCCAGTAGGTGGTAGCAAGTTACTGGCTGTATCTGAAATCGCCTCCTGTACCCTCATTCACTATTCCCTGCATTAGTCCACTCATACAGTTCACTTGAAGGAGTGAATGGAAACAAGTGAGTGAATTCGGCACCGGAAGGACTGCCGCTTTGCATAGTTTTCTTGCTGTTTAATAATCATTTGAAACGGGCCGCTCCAGTAAGATTAAAGGATTTATCTTGAACTATATCACGGAAATTATGTATAAACCCTAATAGTCCATTTACAGTGAATGTGTACCTGTGTTGTATTACGCCGCGGATGAGCGCTTCTAAAATAAAAGAACGGACGATTCAGCTGCGAGCGCCATCTTCTGGCGAGACGCGGGAATTCATTCGGCGCGCGACTCTCACAATGCATTATGGGGATTATCTAGCCGTTGAGTGTACATCGGTTGTACACTCGTTTTTGCAGTGCATTATGGGATTGAATGAGTGCACTCGAGAACATCCACTATGGTTTCAAACACCACTGAAAATAGCTGTCCTCTAACAGTGCACTATTTGAGGGTATAGGAGGTGATTTCGGATACAGTCACTGTGTTAATGAGCGAGTTCATTCATTGAGTCATTCAAGAGTGATGAACGAGTCATTGAATCATTGGCTCACTCGATTCGTTCAGGATTCATTCAGTAACGAAACACTACTGTCTACAGCTCTTTGTTTGGAAGTATGGAACGGAGCAAAACAGACAATATTGTATCTAAAATTAAACACTTTAACTTGTTTATTGAGCTATTGTATATAATCAGTATCACATTCACAATCATGCAGATCGGGAAAAAAACAGCACTCTAGCTCGTGTTATATTTCTAAACTATATCATATAATATAAGATACGACAAACCCATACAGGGGCTTTTTTCTCTCTCGCTCATATCATGAACTGAAAGATGAAGTTACAGATCTGAGCTGTATTAAAAATTGAACACATAATTTTTTCATAATTAATCACCAAATTAATTAACACATTAAATCGACAGCCCTAGTTTTAAGTTGTGCTGTCAAACGATTAATCGTGATTAATCGCATCCAAAATAAAAAAAATTGTTTACATAATATATTCATATGTTTGTACTGTTTATTTATTATGTCTATATAAATACAAACATATGCACGTGTATATATGTAATTATTTTCAAATTATATGCTGTATGTGTGTGTATTTGTTTATACATAATAAATATACACGGGTCACATACACATATATCTGACCCTGGAGCACAAAAGCAGTCTTAAGTCGCTGGGGTATATTTGTAGCAAAAGCCAACAATACACTGTATGGGTCAAAATTATAGATTTTTATTGTATGCCAAAAATCATTAAGATATTAAGTAAAGATCATGTTCCATGAATATATTTTGTAAATGTATTACCATAAATATATAAAAACTTCATTTTTGATTAGTAATATGCATTGCTAAGAACTTCATTTGGACAACTTTAAAGATGATTTTCTCAATATTTAGATTTTTTTTTGCATCCTTAGATTCCAGATTTACAAATAGTTGTATCTCTGACAAATATTGTCCAATCATAACAAACCATACATCAATGGAAATATTATTTATTCAGCTTTTATATGATGTATAAATCTCAATTTAAAAAAATTGACACTTAAGACTGGTTTTGTGGTCCAGGGTCACTTACAGTATATTATGTAAACAAAAACTTTGATTATGGATGTGATTAATCGTTTGACATCACTAGTTTTAATACATTATTTTTAGTTGGCATATGGCATGTAATGAGTGTGATGAGAAATCCTGTGTCCTTAATAGTAACAAATACCTAGTATTGTCTGTCATACCACTTACTATTTCCAACCATTTTGCGGTACTGAATTTGAGTTTTTATTTCAGGCCAGCACTCGCTAACCCACAGCCGTGACGTCAGCACCATGGACACGCTCCCGCTCAACGACAACTTCAACAACAGCTACTCGCGGCGAGAGGACGACTACGAAGACCCTGCGTTGTGCTGCCCGCCCGCTGACGCTTTGGATGACCCTGCCTTTGAGAAGATGATCATCTCCGAGCTGGTTCTCAACAACCTGAAGCCTCGCCGGCCGCCGCAAAACCAGTCCAGCTCAAAATGCCAACCGGCGTCCGACAGCAGCCACCGGGGTCCGCAGGAGACCTTCGACGGGGGTGTCGGGAATAGAAACCGGAGTGAAGATGATGCCACAGTTGCCGACGCCTCCGCTTTGCCGCCGTCCTCCAGCCACCCGGCGCTGGAGCTGCTCCTCCTCCATCCCAACGACCGGGAGGCCCTCGAGACCCCGCTTTTGCCCCAACGAACTCACTCGCTCCTTTACAGCGCTCAAAAGGCCGCCAGGCCGCAGAAGGACACCAGAAAGGCAGATGAAGATGAGGAAAGTGTGAAAGAGTTAGACGACGCGCACTCGCCGAATAACAGGGACTCGTTGTACACAAGCATGCCCAATCTCAGAGACTCTCAGTCCTCCGAATCCCCCGACCTTGTCGGCGACGCTTCTCCTTGCTCATCCGCCCAAAGTGAAACTGAGGAACAGTGCTACAAGAGCTTGCCTGACCTGGGAGACGGGACTCAACCGCTGTCCTACTATCAGATCAGCAGCCGAGGCACTAGCGAGGGCTGCATTGGCCCCGGGCTCCCCGAGGGCGACCCCGCTAGCGACGGACAGATGCAGCTAATCACCAGCCTCTGAGCCAAGAACTTTTACTTTCATTCGTTTACTTCTTTTGCTTCTCCCATCCGCAGACGACAGCAAGTCAACGGCACAATGAATTGTTTTTTTAGTAACATAACTGACTCTTTTTTTCTCTCATACTCATCAAACTGCTCGAAGTGAGCAGAAAGTGCATCATCTACGTCTGCCAAAAGCTTTGTACAGTATAAATATAAAAAGAAAAATAAACATGCCAATGTCTGATTTTTGTAGGACTTTTGAAAACACAGATGAATCTTCCCTTCTTGAAAAGACTGTGATACAGAAAATGAAAAAAATGAATTGAAATCCCAGACTCAGGCCTTATATTTTCTCTATTGCACAAATAACTGTTGTACGAATGACTAAAGAAAATATATTTTGCAGTACCAGGTGTAAAGGGAGCCAGTTCAACCCGTAATCACCACATCTCCACTTGTGAATGATGTGTTCAGTTATGGATTTTATCATGGAAGTTGTATTTTGCCAACGTAAATGTACAAAAAGGCGCTTCCTTATTTTTTTAGCTTAACAGAAGTTGTGTCTTGCACAGATTTAGAGTGAATTGGACTAATATGTAAAAAAAACAATGCTTTGACTTTGTCAGGGATCAATAACGTTCATACGTGTCAACACGATGTCTTAAGAACATATCTCAGTATTTGGCACTAAATAATTTATTATATGAAGTATGATATAAAAGGGTTGGAGTGAAAGTGGGTGTGATGTAACACTGTTGATATTCACTTCAGTCTTTTTAAGACCCCGTTGTCGTTGCAGATGT
Organism: Gymnocypris eckloni scoliostomus; assembly: GCA_027564155.1. NCBI lineage: Eukaryota > Metazoa > Chordata > Actinopteri > Cypriniformes > Cyprinidae > Gymnocypris > Gymnocypris eckloni. The sequence continues at coordinate 31,113,280 of CM050422.1, forward strand.
ACATTCAACTCTTGTTTGATATTGAATAAATGTGATGATTTTTTCTTGTTTGCAGATATATCGTTCTCATTCAGTGAAGCATCAAACTAGCCAAACAGATTTATTAGATGTCAAAATCAAAAATATCTTAAGCTCTCTTCATATCTTGCCTGATTACTTATTTGCAATATAATTTTTTTTGCTAGTTATTTGTATTAATAGTTTTTTTATGTTTTGCTAACATTAATAAACAGTATGTACTTATGGTTAGGATTCAGGTTTGGTTTAGGTTAATTGCGGTAACACTTTATTTTATTTGTCTCTTAACTAGTGGCTTATTACCATGCATATTACTAGAATATTAGACATTTATTATTAGTAATTAAGCACATATTAATGCCTTATTCTACATGAACTTATTTTACATCCCTAATCCTACCCAATTCCTAAACTTAACAACTACCTTACAAACTATTAATAATCAGCAAATTAGGAAAATATTGAAGGGAAAGTCATATACAGTGAATAAGTGTTACCGTAATTGCATGTAATTATGCATAATTTGCTGTTATTACTATCTTAAGAACATGTAACATGTTTAAAGGCAGTTGATTTGTTATGCTGGTTGAAAGTCTCTTTAGCACTCACTAAGTTCAGTGGTTTAAATGTATTTACATGCATTTATATCATTTGTGGAAGAAGTAGGAACATAAAATGTTCGTCCAATCATATCCCTCGGTCCGAGGACTATGATAGGCTGTTCTACCCGTCTGTCAGCGTATGTATTTGCATCCCTCGGTCCGAGGACTATGATAGGCTGTTCTACCCGTCTGTCAGCGTATGTATTTGCATCCCTCGGTCCGAGGACTATGATAGGCTGTTCTACCCGTCTGTCAGCGTATGTATTTGCATCCCTCGGTCCGAGGACTATGATAGGCTGTTCTACCCGTTGTCAGCGTATGTATTTGCATCCCTCGGTCCGAGGACTATGATAGGCTGTTCTACCCGATCTGTCAGCGTATGTATTTGCATCCCTCGGTCCGAGGACTATGATAGGCTGTTCTACCCGTCTGTCAGCGTATGTATTTGCATCCCTCGGTCCGAGGACTATGATAGGCTGTTCTACCCGTCTGTCAGCGTATGTATTTGCATCCCTCGGTCCGAGGACTATGATAGGCTGTTCTACCCGTCTGTCAGCGTATGTATTTGCATCCCTCGGTCCGAGGACTATGATAGGCTGTTCTACCCGTCTGTCAGCGTATGTATTTGCATCCCTCGGTCCGAGGACTATGATAGGCTGTTCTACCATCTGTCAGCGTATGTATTTGCATCCCTCGGTCCGAGGACTATGATAGGCTGTTCTACCCGTCTGTCAGCGTATGTATTTGCATCCCTCGGTCCGAGGACTATGATAGGCTGTTCTACCCGTCTGTCAGCGTATGTATTTGCATCCCTCGGTCCGAGGACTACAATAGGCTGTTCTACCCGTCTGTCAGCGTATGTATTTGCATCCCTCGGTCCGAGGACTACAATAGGCTGTTATTGTGATTTGCAGGGATGGTGGGATATTATGCTTTTAAATCTAGCTTGCTATTGCTAGCCTCTCTGAAATCACCTACCATACCTTTAACAGGGACGCTGTAAAATAAAGTGCTACCCCCAAATTAAATGTATTTCAGAGTGAAACAGGATATTCATTAAGGATAAAAACGCCTTTCTTCAGTCTGTAGAAACTGAAACTCTTATGCAGAATTCCCAATTGTGTGGATTCCTATTGAAACTGTATTGCACCTGCCAAATGTGCAGAATAATGATAAATGTGACCTCAAACCTGATTCAGGAGATGACTGGGGCCATGATTTTGTATTTATTTTTTACTTGTCCAGAACATTTTGAATATTATAAGAATGTTATGAGGTAATTCTTTAACCTTGTATGTACTCTTATCTTCTTTATTTGTTCATTTAATTGTTCACATTAAGGGCCAGTGCTTAAAATCTATAAAAATGGCCCTATATATTTTACACCATGTTATAATTAGTGTTAACAACAGAGTTGTGTAAATAACATTTGGGAAAATGTATATATTGGTGTCACAATTTATTATTAATAATTAATTTAGTAAAATTGTGACCACGTTAAACAAAATGGGGGAACATAGACAAGTTCTTCTTGCTTGTTGTGCTTAGGTTAACTAACCCTAATAAATATACTTAATGCAAATATGTGAAATATTGGCAAACACATTGCAAGTGCAGCTGAGCTTAAACTAGGAATGAAGTATTGAGACACTGTGTCAGTAGCTGCTACTTTGGACGGAAAACCCCAGAATTCCAAATGGAATCATTAGTTAAACCTTTCTTCACAACACCTGGAAGCTAAGGGTGAAATGCCAAGAAACATATGACTCTTCAACGCAAGCCATTTAGTCAAAGCTTCAACCCCGCTGTGGGGAGCTTGGAATTTCAGGGAGAAACAAAGCAGATCATATGTTTACTTGGCTGATACAACTAAAGCCAAAAATATATTTAATTTGTCCACATTCCTTTCCAGCTTCAGGATTTTGTCATCAGCTGATGTCCACGCAGACAGCATTGAATGAGAGCTTAAAAAGAAAGGTTTGCCTTTCATGGTGGAGTGTACTTTAAAAGGCTTGCATGCTTGACAGTGCACAAGATGGAGTGGAATGTGGACAATTAAGTGTTCCTAAGACTTAAGTCCACTCGTGCTTCCACAAACACTTACCAAATCCTCGACGCCACTTGAGGACGCAGCCTACATTCTTCAAGCATGACTCCCTGATGTAAGAGCAAATCTGTACCACAATTCATGTACAGCACAAATGGACAGCAACACACTGTGCCAGATCTAAAGTTGGATATGAGTGCATTCCCTGATGACTGTACACCAGTGGTTCCCAGCCATGTTCCTGGAGTACTCCAACACTGCACATTTTGCATTTTTCCTTAATCAGACAGGTCATCAGCTCATTTGTTGAGACTCCAAGACCTGAAATGGTTGTCAGATGAAGGGACATGGTTGAGAACCAGTGGCTAAATGGACACTCTTTGCTTTAATTTAAATGAAATCATTCTAAATGATGAATTTGACCATAGTGTTTACATGGATGCCAAATAAAGTGATTGGGTTGATGTGAGCATTTATGCCACAGGTTTCCTATTATATATATATATTGAGCCAAGGCAACTGCCTCTTATAGACAGTCCCTGTCCCAAACTCTTGAGTATGTCTGCAGAGTAGAGAAGCTTTCAGGAAGAGATGCCTAAAAAGACAAAGCAGCAGCCAAAGACCTGAAACAGGTCTTTAGAGGATGACATCTCTATCACTTCCTCCAAGGACAAGACTTCTTGAATCAGGATCTAGTTTCTAGAGCATTTGTCATAAAATTAATCACGTTCATGCTTTCAAGAGCCCTACAAAATAGTCAGTTAAAAGCACAATTTTGTGGAGTTCCTAACTATCCAATTTATCCATCAAACTTTTGTCCCAGGTGTGCACCAATGCGACAGTACTAACTGCAACAAAACAATACGCCTGTATGAACATCAGCCGAATGAGATGCATAAAAGAGACCTATAAACTAGCAAACAGCATCAGTGCTCTTTTATCAGCATGTTTTTAAGACATAACTCCAGGCTTAATGAAAGTCTCAAACACCTTCAAAAAGCTTTGCAGGGTTTTATGCATATATATTGCCTCATTCTTACTCGGAAAAGCAGCCGTCTTATCCTATTTCTATGTAATTATCACTCTTCAGGTGGAGCAGATGGCAAATTAACCGCTGAATGCAAACTGCTGACAATGTTGTTGTCTAATCCATTTTGCATGATGACAGTGTTAGTGTTTTATGCACATCCTGATTACAGCAATTTTGACAGTGGGTGGTTGTTGTCAGGGACTGTTAAGTATGGAATGATTTCTGAAGAAGTTCTAAGGTTGTTTTTTGTGTGTGATATAATCATTCTCCATCTTGAAATGTGTTGCTTGCATAAAGAAGGTTCATTAGTATCACTTGTTGTTATGCAGCACAAACTTATTGATTCAGAGAAATAACTTTTTACACAGTTCCAGTTTTAGGACAATTTTGTAGGCTTCAAATGTTACATTTACGCATTTAGCAGACGATTTTATCCAAAGCGACTTACAGTGCATTCATGCTATACATTTATTGTCAGTATGTGTTTCCTGGGAATTGAACCCACAACCTTTTGCGCTGCTAATGCAATGCTCTACCACTGAGCCACAGGAACATGCAAAATGTATTTGTCTAAGCAAATCAATTTGTTTGTGAACCAGTGCATCAGCAGATAAATTAGGCCACAACGATCACAAGGCTTTGTAGACAGTGTACAGTGCTCTTCTTTACTACTACGGAGTATTATATTGCCCAACGTATTCAGACGTGTAGTAGAGACAGTGAGAAAAGCATGGTTTGTTCCAGGTTCTCCGCCAGCTCTAAATAAAATCCTTGTGGAAAAGAAAGATTAATTTGCAGAAATGGACAAAGAGATTGAAAAGCCTGATGAGATAATATTACCACTGTGCTCTTTTCTCACAAAGGAGTACCTCAAGGATCGGTTTTAGGCCCACTTCTGATTTCCTTGTAAATGCTTACCCTACAAGCTCTACATTGTTTTGTATAAAACATGTTTTTGTTTGTTTGTAGAGAGTGTATTAAAGACATTAATTACTCAGTGACCTGTAATTGATTTCTGTTGACACTCCATTGTTGCTTTCAGATAGAGGTGGATGACAAGTCTGAGTCAGCAGAAGAAAAGCTGACTTTCCGTATTGAGACATTTGCAGAAGTTGGGAACATTTGTAGTGGATTGTTTAACAAGTTCAAACTCTGATGTCGACCCCAGTGCATCCTCTTTTTCTCTTTGCTCTGACTTAGGAGTAAAACCTGTCATGTACATCCAAGTCAAACCTCCTTATCAAAGCCCTACCTGTGGAAGCTCCTGCATTTTTGCTTTGTGAAAGAGGACGACCCAGCTTCTTTTATTCAGCATTGTTGTGAGAACATTTGGCCATTTTTGGCCTCTTTGCGATTCAGAGGTACTACTGTACTGTTTCTTCCCTTACTTCAGATACTGAAAGGCACTGCAAATGACTGCCGGAGAGCAGATAGGAGAAGACGTCCAGACGTGGGGCAAATTTGAAGATATATTATTTTGTTCTGATGATTGATGAGAATGAGGTAGAAGCTGCGAGAAGGCTGTTGGAGAGGAAACAAAGCTCACAGGAGGGGAGTATTCATGACTTTCCATTATCAAAGTTTATGCCTGAGATAGAAAAGAGATATTCCATAGAGAGATTGTTCACACTACCGTATCCTTAACTAATCAGCATACTCTGAGGAATGGTGAGCGAGGTGAGTATACTGGACAGGATTGTAAATTTGTAATCCCACAATCTGCTGACATGGAGTCTGAACTTTAAAAGACATTTGAGCTTTAGCATATGTCTCATTGGAGACATTTGGACCTTGATGACAAGCCATTGGATTAACGCTGTGACATGTAGACGATTATTGTCCTCTGAGTCCATACTTCTCCTCTCAGCTCTGCTTTACACAATCTTAATTTGGTGTCATGTAATGATGGAGATAAATGACTTGACTTAACCAAAACCAAAGCCAAAACTGTATACAGAAGTGTGTCATCATCAAGGTTTGTGGACCAAAGCCAGTTACTCAGCAGTGGTCTCAGAATCTAATCAAAAGAAAACATCAAATGTAATTACACACATTGCTGTCTTTCATGAAGAACAATTATTTGGACTGAAATAAATAGTATTTAATTTTTGAATGCAGTAATCTGTAGTGGATTATTTTGGGGGTATTTTACTCAACGCTGCACTAACGAGTAAAGACCAACTACTTTTAAATCAAAGTTTTCATATTTATAGCTAACTACTACAACACACAGTCCTGGTAGAACGCAAATGGACACTGAAACAAAACAAACCTCTGGAACAACAGTAAATTATATCATTTTAGTTTTTAGGTGAGCTATTCCTTTAAGGTCTAGATTTATCTGTCAATAAATGATTTGTGAGAGGTTAAACATCATCCATTCAACACCACTGCCTGATCTCTTCCGGCACCCCTTTACTGCAAACTCCAACACATATCAAAACAGTTGTGAAGTCAAGAATAAAGTGTGTTCATTTTAACTTAGGAGAGCAGCTGCTGCACCACCCGAGGGAGAGAACAGCAAGAATAACACTAGAAATATCATTCAATATAGATGGACTCAGTTTTCAAAAGCATATAGTCCATGTATGTGCCATTCATCTTACAGACCATCAGACTCTTGCGAAACTGACACTTGATCCTTCATCAAGCAGGTGAGAAAATGCAGGAATTATATGGAGCAATGTAGAAACCATTATAGATATAGTGCTTAGAAAATCTCTAGTCACTGCTGCGACTGTTGTTTGAGTTTGGAGGAGACGACCTTCAAACATCACAGATGCAATGAAATCAAGGCAAAAGAAGACATGAATGATTTTGATTCTGAAGTGAGAATGAGTGGGGAGTTCACACAACAGCATTTTCAACTAAAAACCTTTTATGCATTTTAATGGCCGTTCGTTTACTTGACAACACCATTTTGGGAGTCTGAAAATGCAAACCTTTGAAAACAGGCTTCAGAGTGCAAGATTTGAAAATGATACCGTTATCATCTCTGTGTGAGCATGGTGACGTCATGCGCATGTGTATTATGTGTTCAGTCCACAGGTACAGTGTGTGCGCAGGTGGGTAGTGTTTCTTTACTAAGTGACATCGCCATCTACTGGCCTGGCATGCATCATACAGTGCTTTTGGTTATTTCGTGGATTGGTGTGAACAGGGATCTTTTTGACAACGTTGTTGTGTGTTTGTGAAATTTTAAAAACATGCAAATGAAAAACATGTCAGTTTTTAGTTGTCATTGTCATGTGTATGTACCCTGTGAGCAGTGGCGGTTCTACATTGAATTCCTCTGAGCGCCCCCCCCCCACTCCCACCCATCTGAGAAAAAAAAACACAACATTTTGCACAAACAGCCATGTTTTACTATAACAATATAAGTGTTAGACAAGCTTATATTTCTCAACTGCACAATTCCTTCAACAGCACATTTGAAAAACACAATTCTGCACAAAACAGTATAAGTTATCAGAACTTAAATAAATATACTCTATAGACATAAAAATGGCAAAAATATGTACAATCAGAATGTAACAAGAGCAGAGAATAACAATAATATAAGATATTAAGAATAATATACAAATAAAATATAGAATAAATATTCTAAATCGCACAAATCCTTCATCACACAAATCACACTAAAGAAAATCAAATTATTACACTATTGCACTGAGAACAGAAAACACTAACTAAAACTAAAACCTGACCTTTCTGGCCTTCCTTGGTGCAAAATCATCAATAATGTCATCATACGAAATCTGCTCCCCTATTGAGTGATTGATAGTGATGATAGCAAGGCCAGTGAGCCGTTCCTGAGACATGGTTGACCTCAGGTACGACTTTAGCTTTGAAAAGCTCCTCTCTGCTTGAGCCGCAGTGACTGGCAGAGTAAGTGCGATCCTGAGAGCAGTCCAACAGTTGGGGTAGATCTCCGATAGATCCTTATCATGCACAAAAGTGATAAGCTCAAGGAGGCTCATGGTTTTTGATGGCAGGTGAGGGGAGATCTTGATTTCCTGCACAAGCTCTCTACTGTCCAAATCAGAGTGCCCTTCAAAGTGCAGCGTGGTGCCTAGTGCATTGCATTTCTCTGCCAGCTCCTCATCTGCAAGACTTGGGAAATTTGTCAAAACCCAGACTTTGTTTCCCACATTTTCCAATGTGGAAAACCTCTCAGTGATGGCTGACGTGGCTGCATCAACAACAACATTGAAGAATCCAACCTCCAACTTCCTAAGTGCATCACTGAAAGGCTCATCATGTGATTCATATGAGAAGTGGTGCTTTGTGGACCTCACCTTTGTTGTTTCATTAATTTCTTCACAAATGTCTTTGGCCGCCATCTGTGCAGTCACAAAGCCACTTGCCCTGTAGCTCTGGAGACCTCACTCAGTCTTCTTCAAATGACTCACAGCTAGGTCCACATGCATATTTGAAGACTGCATGAGTTTGCTGACATGCTGTATTGCAGATAGCATGTCATACCAAACAACCGTGCAGATGCTGAAGCGGTACGACCCCGCCTCCTCAGACAAAGACTGGGCCTCAGCCTTTATAGCAGGGTCTTTGGTGTCGTCTCTCACCTCAATTAAAGCCTCTCTCACGGCAGCTCCCTGGTACCTCATGGGCTTGACGCTCTTGACCTTGCTCTCCCACATCTTTAAGGTGATGCTCACATGGTTCTTCAGTATGGCCCATCTTTGGGAGGAGGCTGAAAATAACGTGTAAAGCTTTTGCAGGACACCAAAGTAGCTCATAGCATCAATAGATCCCTTAGCAGCATCACACACAACTAAATTCAATGTATGCGCCCCACATGGCACAAACAGAGCTTGGGATTCTTTTCTAAGAGCCTGGCTTGAACTCCATTATGTTGTTATATGATTGTCCTCTGCAGTCTTCATAAGGAATTCCCAACTCCTCAAGTCTCGTCAGGATCATGGATGCCAAGTGCTGGCCTGTGGACTCCTCTGCCTCCAAAAATACCATAACATGTTCCCTGATATAGGGCTTCTCCATCAGTGACACCACTCTAATGACCACTGACAACTGTTCTGTGTGGCTTATATCTGGGGTGCAGGCCAGAATTATTGAAATCGATCAGCTCATTCTGCACATGATGGCCTAGGTAGCTGTTGTGACTTGCTGTTCCTCTTTCGACACGGTTAAGGTGATCTTTCATAATGGGATCAAACCTGACCATAAGTTCAACCTCTTTGAAATAACAGTGTTTCCGTGTGAGCCAAATGTTGAACTGCCAGTGACTGCACAATAGCAGTGAGACGTGTCAGCACTGCTCTCCATCTCACTCTCTCAGCCTCCAGAAGTGCCACCTGCTGCTTATCAATAGTTTCCCCAACTCTTAACCTCACTGCCAGCTCCTTCCATGCTTTCATGCAATTGAGGTGTTCTGGACTGTTTTCATGTGATGTGAGGTGAGTGCTCGCATGTCTCCAATTTGTCATTCCTGAACTTGTTAAATGAATGTTCCTCTTGGAAAACAATTTGCAGCAGAAGCAAAACAGGCTGTTGTTCTTCATGGAATACATCAGCCAAGTTTTCACCAATAACTAATGTCTTCTTAAAATATTGGTGGTGGCAACTTCTTCCAGCCATTTCTATCAGACAACATATTAGCACATTACTCAAAGCACATAGTAGTGGAACATAACACATAGGCCTACTCAGAAATGATCAGAAATATTACAATTGCATTCAATTTTACATTAAATTGCAGTTGGTATTTGAGAATTTGAAGAATGGTATTTAATTTAGATTTCGGGGGTTTATTGTCTGTCTAGGCAATTTTTCTTGCTTCTGTGAGTAGAATTACATCTAAATATGGCAAGGGATTTCCAAAAAAGGGTATTGCTATTTCAAGTAGTAACAATAAAATATGGACGTTAATTATAAAACCTGGGAAGGATTTTTGGACAAAGGATGGTTTGAAAACTGTAGATGTTTCCAAAGCCTCCCTTTGAAGCTATTGTGAACGCCATTCTCAACAAGTGGAAACAAAGGGACTCCACAATAACGTTCCAGAGAACAGGACACCTGTCAAACGCTGATGTAAAAACAAGACGAAAACCTGCCAAGGAAGCTGCCAAAAGACTTGAAATGAGCTTGCTGCATGTGACAATTATATCCTGCAGTCTTCGTATGTCTGAGCTATGGGATAGGATGACCAGACATAAGCCATAAACCATAAGCCAAGTGGGGAATACAAACTGTCGGCAGGCCACTGAATCCCAGGATGAACTCCAGACGAGTCAGAGTCAGGCACAAGTCATCACCGGGAGATCAGTCAGGAGCAGCACCTAATACAAGAGCGTTTGAGACGCAATATTCAGATGCAGACACCAGCAGACAGAACAAAAACACGTATATAGTGTGATATATTACATACTAGGCCTACATATCCATATGGAAACTAGTATTATGCTTATATTTTTCAGCATATTGCAATATATGCATGGACCATTTATGGCTATATATAAAAAAATATATATAGCTGTGTGTGTGTGTTTTTTGTGCGCGTGTGCATGCGCGTGTGTGTGCGCGTGCGTGTGTGTGTGCGTGTGAGTGTGCGCGCGCCTGTGCGTGCGTGTGTACAGGGATGGGAAGGTTACTTTTAAAACTTATTTCATTACAGATTATACAATACATGCTTTAAAAGTATTTGGTAACGTATTTTTTTACATCACTTAATTTTAGTAACTTAATCTAAATGCTTTGGAATACTTAAGGTAAGTAAGGGCATGTTAACAACCTCTAAATAGAAATGCGTGTCATGAATGCATTTAAAACATATTTATGCATAAATGCATAAATAATGCCATGAGATGTTTTAAATATAACCTTTTGAACATAAATATAAAATGATTGGAGGAAAATGTGTTTTAAATATGAAACTAAACCTCCACTAAACCTTGATTCGTTCAAAGGGACTCTGTGGGGAATTAAGCAGGTGATTTTATGAATGAAACTAATTAATTCTCTCTGATTCTTCAAAGCAGGGCTTCAGAAACCAAATATTGCTGACAGACGCGCAGATATTCTGATGTGGACGTGGAAGGCAGTTGTTATTTGCATTAAGTGCATAACTTATATTTACACCATGTAAGAATGTTTTCATTTCTTTTCAATAAGTGATAATATTAATACTTATTGCAGATAAGCAGTGGCAGATATGAGTTCGACACAATTCTGTCTTTGCACTGTGATGTGCCATCCTTTTTCACATTTATAAGTCAAATCTTCTTTGTATTTCCATCACATTGATTTCCCCTTGTATTGTATGTTACTGAGTTATCACTACTGCACTCGGGTTGATATTTCAACAGACTGCATGCAAGTCAGAGAATCACTATTTACCTCGTTGATTAACATTTATAATCATTTTACATTCATATTAAAATAAATAAATGACATTCAAATAAATAAAATCAAAAAGTAATCAATTTGGTCATTTAAAACACTTTGGATGTAACATTAATTTAATTACTACCCATAACAAATGTAACAAAATACAGTTTTAACCCTGTATATGGCTATATATATATATATATATATATATGTATATACGGACACCCACACTCACTATCATTTAATAAATAATACTATTTTTGTATCATGAAATGTAGTTTTAACAGTTGTAGGCGAGAATATACCTGTTTAGACCTCAAATATGCGGTTTGTTAACAAAGATAACGTCTATTTGAACATTTGCTTCAATGTTTTTGGACATGTCTCATTATGCACAATAATAATACAGTAAGCTTTTAATTAAGCAGCTCTGCATTTCTATGGTTGATGGAAAACGAGATTTGACATTAAACATTAATATAGCCTCCTGACTGCAATATTATATCACAATATATTTCCATGCACATACTCATATATTACATATATGTTCAAATATCCTAAAACACACACAGTAGGCCTACACTATTTTATACAAATCTATATATTTAAAATTAATTACTGAATATACAATTACATACATTAAAATAAATACATTGTCACATATTTTTCAATATGAAATGTAGCAATTCCGAATGCATTATTCAATATGTTGTAATATATTAATATAATATATCGTTCAATATACATTAAGTAAGTTTATATACTGATTAATATATGAGGAAATATATGTTCTTTGCATAAAGGAGAAAACTCTCAGAGAAAGAATTGAAGTGTAGGCTAATATTTCTTGTATTGAAGAAACTCTTTTAATTCAGTTTTCTCTGCTGACATCTAGTGGATAGACTGAACATACTGATGTAAATAATGTGAACAAACAAGTTATTACAGCTAATTATGCAAGATCACAGAGCGACTAATATCATGCAAACATTGAAAAAACCCTGGAACTCAAAATTACAGTCTTAAGAACCATTTTAATTTCAGTCACAGTAATAATGACCAGATTGTATTTTTCTTTTCTGTTCACTGAGAATGCTGAAGTGTTATTAAGTATCATTACTAGATGTTAATTACATCTTCAACATTATAATTAGATTACTGTACTAATTACTCTCTCGCATTACTTATTACCAGTGTTGGGGGTAACACATTACAAGTCATGCGACTTACGTAATAATGACTTTTTTCAAATAACTAGTAAAGTAAGCATAAGACATTTTAATTTACAAGAAAATATCTGAGTTATTTTTTTTCCATTTATTGACTGACAGTGTGCTGTGTGAACATGATCTTACTGTAGATCTAATCTAGACTAAATGTGAATGTGTATTAATTCATCTCAGTTAAAAAAAACTGATTCAGTATTCATCAAAATGAATTTAACAAGTTCGTTTGCCCATGTAATCATTAGGTAATAGAGTAAACTTATTTGGCTTGCTGTCCGCTGATGAGGGGCTCGATGAAGCAGCTTCGGCTCGAGCTCTGATACACCCCCCAGGGACTTGATATAAGGTGATTACAAAGGGCAAGGTACCTAAGAAGAAGGTGGAGATTGGGGAGGTGGAGGGCAAGGTACCTAAGAAGAAGGTGGAGATGGGGAGGTGGAGGGCAAGGTACCTAAGAAGAAGGTGGAGATTGGGGAGGTGGAGGGCAAGGTACCTAAGAAGAAGGTGGAGATTGGGGAGGTGGAGGCAAGGTACCTAGAAGAAGGTGGAGATGGGGAGGTGGAGGGCAAGGTACCTAAGAAGAAGGTGGAGATGGGAGGTGGAGGGCAAGGTACCTATGAAGAAGGTGGAGATGGGGAGGTGGAGGGCAAGGTACCTAAGAAGAAGGTGGAGATGGGAGGTGGAGGGCAAGGTACCTAAAAAGAAGGTGGAGATGGGGAGGTGGAGGGCAAGGTACCTAAGAAGAAGGTGGAGATGGGGAGGTGGAGGCAAGGTACCTAAAAGAAGGTGGAGATGGGAGGTGGAGGGCAAGGTACCTAAGAAGAAGGTGGAGATGGGGAGGTGGAGGGCAAGGTACCTAAGAAGGAGGTGGAGATGGGGAGGTGGAGGCAAGGTACCTAAGAAGAAGGTGGAGATGGGGAGGTGGAGGGCAAGGTACCTAAGAAGAAGGTGGAGATGGGGGAGGTGGAGGGCAAGGTACCTAAGAAGAAGGTGGAGATGGGGAGGTGGAGGGCAAGGTACCTAAGAAGAAGGTGGAGATGGGAGGTGGAGGGCAAGGTACCTAAGAAGAAGGTGGAGATTGGGGAGGTGGAGGGCAAGGTACCTAAGAAGAAGGTGGAGATTGGGGAGGTGGAGGCAAGGTATCTAAGAAGAAGGTGGAGATGGGAGGTGGAGGCAAGGTATCTAAGAAGAAGGTGGAGATGGGAGGTGGAGGGCAAGGTATCTAAGAAGAAGGTGGAGATGGGGAGGTGGAGGGCAAGGTATCTAAGAAAAGGTGGAGATTGGGGAGGTGGAGGGCAAGGTATCTAAGAAGAAGGTGGAGATGGGGAGGTGGAGGGCAAGGTACCTAAGAAGAAGGTGGAGATGGGGAGGTGGAGGGCAAGGTATCTAAGAAGAAGGTGGAGATGCGGAGGTGGAGGGCAAGGTACCTAAGAAGAAGGTGGAGATTCGGGAGGTGGAGGCAAGGTACCTAAGAAGAAGGTGGAGATGGGGAGGTGGAGGGCAAGGTACCTAGAAGAAGGTGGAGATGGGGGAGGTGGAGGGCAAGGTACCTAAGAAGAAGGTGGAGATGGGGAGGTGGAGGGCAAGGTACCTAAGAAGAAGGTGGAGATGGGGAGGTGGAGGGCAAGGTACCTAAGAAGAAGGTGGAGATGGGGGAGGTGGAGGGCAAGGTACCTAAGAAGAAGGTGGAGATGGGAGGTGGAGGCAAGGTACCTAAGAAGAAGGTGGAGATTGGGGAGGTGGAGGGCAAGGTACCTAGAAGGAGGTGGAGATGGGGAGGCGGAGGGCAAGGTACCTAAGAAGAAGGTGGAGATGGAGGGCAAGGTACCTAAGAAGGAGGTGGAGATGGGGAGGCGGAGGGCAAGGTACCTAAGAAGAAGGTGGAGATGGGAGGCGGAGGGCAAGGTACCTAAGAAGAAGGTGGAGATGGGGAGGTGGAGGGCAAGGTACCTAAGAAGAAGGTGGAGATGGAGGGCAAGGTACCTAAGAAGAAGGTGCCCAATAAGAACAATAATTAAATATGTTAAACAACACAAATATATCTAATCTCATTTTATTAACCGATGTGTTTGCTGCTGAGCTTTGATGATCAGTTCAATCATACTAATAAGAAAAATGACTTTAGATAAACTAACAATTGTGCTTCATTGTTTTTTATCACTGAAGAGTGTTGATCTTCTCCTGTGTTCTTCTGTACAGACGTGATTTACTCGTCCTTCAGTCTGAGGTTTATTCATTACACTTTTTGGTGTGAAAGGCTTTTACATTTGCTATAAATATAACTTATTGTATTAAAAACAAACAATCAAGCCCTGCTCATATTTAAAAAGTAACGCGAAAGTAACGTAACGCATTACTTTCCATAAAAAGTAAGCAAGTAATGTAATTAGTCAGTTTTTTAGTGAGTAACGCAATATTGGAATGCATTACTTTTAAAAGTAACTTTCTCCAACACTGCTTATTACTATTCATTTCTAAATTCCACAACAACCTCGACTAGCTGAACAACACAATGAGAGATTCAACTTTTCTTTTAGTTATTTCAAATAGTCTAAATAACATACAATTATTCTTGAACCAAAGTATTTAAAGACAGAAAGTTTCATTAATAACACATTTTAACATTAGATGTTTTATCTATGTAGTGTCTATTTATTGTTCTATATACAGTATTTGATGCATTTACATTATAATTAAATGACAGAAAAACGAACGTGTTTTGAAAAGACTTAATCGTATTTGACTATCCTCTGTCCTGACAGTGTAAGCTTGATTCTCTTTCAGATCTCTGTTCTTGTTAAATAAGTCAGTATTGTGCATCATTTACATCCCATTAAGACAGGAGTCCACAACTCCGGCCCTCGAGATCCAGTGTCCTGCAGAGTCTAGTCCAGTCCTAATCAAACACATCCTCATCTAGGACTTCAGGATCACTAGAAAGCTCCAGGCATGTGAGTTTGATCAGCGTTGCAGGATAATGGATTCATCCGGAGAGTTTCCCAGCCCTGTGTTACGCTCTCAGCAGGGCAAAGCATGCTTGAGTGTACTTCAGCACTAAACAGGAATCTGATTTCTGATGCTTTCTAGAGCAGTGCTTTAACTGTGTGCTGCTTTCTTCTCTGTGCAGTTTGACAGGTGCATAATTTAGCTCAAATATAAAGCTTTTATAGCATTATAAATTTATTCACAGTCACTTTTCATTAATTTAATTCATTATTGCTGAATAAAAGTATTAATTTATGTGATAAAATATGGTACTGTTTGTATATAAATATTTTTTGAACATGTACTCACATATATTTATATGGCGACATGTTTGTACTATATTTATGAGGAGTATATTGTGATATATATCAATGCATTTATATATGGTACATAGTCGATGAAGTTATAAATGTCAAATCTCATTTTACACCCACCGTGTCGCCTTGACTTTATCAAATCAACCAGTTGTCCAAAAATATAAAACTTTAATGTTTGAGTAAACACTTTTTTTCCTATATAATATACATCACATATTTGTATAAATGGAATGCAGTGTGTAACTACGCAAACAATAATGTGAGATCATTTGTGATCAGCTTTATATAAACATTATGTAGAAGTATTAATTCCTGAAAGAGAAATTACTTGAGTGTTTCAATAAAGCTCATAGTGCATATATTGAATGAATGAATGATGCATTTATATAGCACTTTATTGTGTATTGCTGTGCACACAAAGCACTTTATAATCATGTGGGGGTGGGGGGTGTCTCTCCTCAACCGCACACCAGTGGGCAGCATCCCTTCGGATGAAGCGACGGCTGCCACAGTACAACGGCACCAGTGCACTCACCACACACCAGCTACAGGTGGAGAGGAGAGAGAGAGACATAGAGACAATCAAGTGTATGCTCTCACCACACACCAGCTACAGGTGGAGAGGAGAGAGAGAGAGACATAGAGACAATCAAGTGTATGCGCTCACCACACACCAGCTACAGGTGGAGAGAGAGAGTCATAGAGACAATCAAGTGTATGCGCTCACCACACACCAGCTACAGGTGGAGAGGAGAGAGAGTCATAGAGACAATCAAGTGTATGCGCTCACCACACACCAGCTACAGGTGGAGAGAGAGAGAGTCATAGAGACAATCAATGTATGCTCTCACCACACACCAGCTACAGGTGGAGAGGAGAGAGAGACATAGAGACAATCAAGTGTATGCGCTCACCACACACCAGCTACAGGTGGAGAGAGAGAGAGAGTCATAGAGACAATCAAGTGTATGCGCTCACCACACACCAGCTACAGGTGGAGAGGAGAGAGAGTCATAGAGCCAATCAAGTGTATGCGCTCACCACACACCAGCTACAGGTGGAGAGAGAGAGAGACATAGAGACAATCAAGTGTATGCTCACCACACACCAGCTACAGGTGGAGAGGAGAGAGACATAGAGACAATCAAGTGTATCGCTCACCACACACCAGCTACAGGTGGAGAGGAGAGAGAGTCATAGAGACAATCAAGTGTATGCTCACCACACACCAGCTACAGGTGGAGAGGAGAGAGAGTCATAGAGCCAATCAAGTGTATGCTCTCACCACACACCAGCTACAGGTGGAGAGGAGAGAGTCATAGAGCCAATCAAGTGTATGCGCTCACCACACACCAGCTACAGGTGGAGAGGAGAGAGAGTCATAGAGCCAATCAAGTGTATGCTCTCACCACACACCAGCTACAGGTGGAGAGGAGAGAGAGTCATAGAGCCAATCAAGTGCATGCTCTCACCACACACCAGCTACAGGTGGAGAGAGAGAGAGTCATAGAGCCAATCAAGTGTATGCGCTCACCACACACCAGCTACAGGTGGAGAGAGAGAGTCATAGAGACAATCAAGTGTATGCTCTCACCACACACCAGCTACAGGTGGAGAGGAGAGAGTCATAGAGACAATCAAGTGTATGCACTCACCACACACCAGCTACAGGTGGAGAGGAGAGAGAGTCATAGAGACAATCAAGTGGATGGGGATTATTAGGAGGCCAGTGGTGGGAATTTGGCCAGGACACCGGGGTTACATCCCTACTCTTTACGAGAAGTGCCATGGGATTTTTAATGACCACAGAGAGTCAGGACCTCGGTTTAACGTCTCATCCGAAGGACGGTGCTTGTTGACAGTATAGTGTCTCCATCACTATACCGGGGCATTAGGACCCACACAAACCACAGGGTGAGCACCCCCTGCTGGCCTCACTAACACCTCTTCCAGCAGCAACCTAGTTTTTCACAGCAGGTCTCCCATCCAGGTACTGACCAGCTCAACCTGGTCAACATATTGTAATATCATATTGATAAATATAAGCACTAGTTTTCCTATGGTTATGTCTTTCACACAGTTCTTCTCCCAGTTTTTAAAGACAGGTTTGGTATGAACCGTTCAATGAAATACATCACCCCCATCACTCTCAATGCCGCCTTTTTGTTATTTTGAGCATTGTTTGTATGTGTCTAGTTCGTGCTCAGAGATCAGATTGGCTTTCAGTACTGTGTCCAGTTTGAGTGATGCTGTTATTTCCAGACATTGCCATGGGCTGGACAGGTTTTGTGAGTTTCACCGTGCTCTCATCTTTCACATACACTGCCACAACATTTCTGTCTCATTTTGCTTCTCCTGATCTGTGTTTCAGCTACAGATGAACTGACTGAATGAAGAGACTGATAATTCACGTGTCTCTGCACATGCAAACTTCATCCTCTGCAGGAGTATCTTCAGCTTCGATGAGTGTGCAGCTACTGACATCTAGTGATTGGACTAGAAATATACTCTATCATGACACTACTGTAAATCTATGACCCCTTTAAACTATAGAACGAGAGGATGTAAGAAGAACAAGTAAGTAAATAAAATAAGACCAATACACTAGCAATATCCCCCCCCCCTCCCCTTTACAGCAGCCACTGGTTTCACATCTTAATGAACATTTGGAATTAATGAATGAATGCATATATTGTATTGGTACTAAAATAAGTAAAAAAGGGGAACAAATAATTATACAATGTAATACATTTAATATAATATTAATACATAAATAAATTATACTACACACACACACACACACACACGTTGGTTTTTATGGTTTATGGGGACTCTCCATAGGCGTAATGGTTTTTATACTGTACAAACTGTATGTGCTATTGCCCTACACCTACCCTACACCTAAACTTAGCCCTCACAGGAGACGGTGCATTTATATTTTCCCTCAAAAAAACTCACTCTGTATGATTTATAAGCGTTTTAAATTATAGGGACACTGAAAATGTCCTCATAAATCACCTTCTCCTTGTAATACCCATGTCATTATACAAATTTGTGTCCTCATAAACCACATAAACATGCCACACGCACACACACACACACACACACACACACACACACACACACACACACACACACACACACACACACACTTTTTATTCATTTATTTACTTATGTATTTACTTATTTAAACCAAATGTTCATTAAGACCAGATGTAAACAGTGACTTGTAAAAAAAAAAAATACACCAGACGGTATTAATAAATGTACTTTCATTAAATATAATTAACATTTTTTTTGTCATATTTACTTGCAGCTACTATATTATATAATTTTTTTTGTATCGCCTTTTGTATTATACTATATTCAGTTTTTCACCGTTTTTAAATTTTTCGAATGAATGTTATCTAACTCTTGCAGCTGCCTTCATGCCCTCCTTCACGTGCAGCAGAGGGCAGTATGCAGCGTCCTCCTGCTCGCGAGCGCCATGTCTCTCTCTCCTGCAGCAGAGGAAGATCCGTCTCAGAGTCAGCGAGTGAAGAGCGCTGTGAGAAACTCCAGAGACTCCGCGCTCACCGTGGCGGAGCAGACCAGAGCTCGCCATCCGCGGCAAGGAAGGAGAACCGTCCCGCCACCGAGTCCCCGGTCCGTAGATCGTCGTGTCGACCCGTGAGACAGGGCCGAGGCGTGGAGATCAGGGAAGCCTCCTCCAAGGACTCGCTGTCGTCTGTGGCGCCGCGGAGAATCGCGCATTATGGGAAACGCAGCTACTGCCAAGAAAGGCAATGAACTGGAGAGCGGTAAAGTCCATTCACCTCATATTACGAGATGTGTTACTTTCTAAACCCCTTGCTCTTCTTATAATGTCGTTATTTATTTAACTTTGTAGCCGCGGCTAATGCTAACGTCAGTTAGCTGGTCAGTTGAGTGCAAATGTTAAAGCTTTGCGTGTTTATATAATTAAATCGTGTTTATTCTGCAGTCTCAATAGCCAGCAGAAATACTTTCCTATTTAGTTTTTGTGTTTCGTATTATGTTTTTCATGTAGAAATCTCTAAACGAGTCAAACTAGCTTGATCGAAGGCCTGCGGCTGTAACGTTAAGTTACTGGCATTCATTATGTAAGTTACGTGAATGGAAATGCTAATATAAACTGAAGCGTATAACCACAGGGAGGGCCGTGCAAGGCTTTGTTTTCTTGACTTCTGCTTCAAGTATGCGACAGAGCCAGAAGGTTAGAGGCTAATATAAGCTGTATGCTAGGTTATAGGCCCAGACCTGCTGCTAGCCTGTATCAGGACAAACACTCGCACAGACGCGGGTTCTTATCGTTCACACACGCTTCCCACAGCTCCAGTTGTGTTTAGATAATGCGCATACAACGAGCAGTTGATCTAGTTATCTTGAACTGGAGAGTGAATGAATAAAAGCAGCACTGACTGTCAGGCCGGGCCTGTTAACAGCACAGCAGTCTCTACTGACTACAGTAAACAACATCAAGCCATTGAGTCGCCTGGTGAGCATGGGACGAACTAAAACCAGTGGATTCTTGCTTGTTTCTTTCTTTAATAAAACGACAATGTGTTAGGATAAGTGCTGCTTTGCTAACATTTTAGATTAACTCAAATTAACTAAGAGTTTTCCCTTAATACACTCCTAATTTGCTGCTTATTAATAGTTTTATTGATTCTTGGTAGTTTAGGTATGGGGTGGATTAAGGATCTAGAATATGATCATGCATAATAAGGCAATAACATGTGCTTTACAAGTACTAATAAACAGCCAAAGCTTGTATGCATCCTTATAAGCTAGTAGTTAATAATTAGTGTTCCATATAATATAATAGCATAATTGTCTAAAACTAATTAGATGGTGTAGAAAGGTGATATATTGCATGTAATAGGCATCTGTCCATCAACGGTCGCAGTTCGAATCATCTCAAACAGGCTGATGTTCATGAGTAAAGTATAAAGACAAATCTGTGTGTAATTATTTATACACTTTCATGCTTTAACAAAACAAAAATGGGCTTCTGTGCAGGTGTGCTGCATAGTTTGATGGATGTATTAAAAATATCATATGCATACAGCATCACTAACCTGGATATTAACTACAGTTAAGTTACATAGATGAAGGAATAAAAATAAAATGTCACTATTTTGAGTGCTTTAGGAACAGTGAAATCATAGTATGTGTTACTATATATTTGAACTGTTATTATATGATGTTATTCACTCAACATGTGTATAACCATAGTTCACTACACACAGCATTAGATCCAGACACCCGTCTCTGTCACTGCTGAACAGAAGCTTAAGCTGGATTGCTGGTCATAGCCGGTGTGTGGTGGTCTTTCATCTTGACCAGGCTGGTTTTATCCGGGTTAGTCAGCTGATCTCTAAGCCTGACCAGCTGATAAGTGCCCGAAATCAGCCAACAGACCAGCTTAGGTCATCTTCAGAGGATAAGAGTAATTAGTAGATTTGAAAGGCTTGATGCTATCAACTACACTCGACACTGTTAGTTTAAGTGTGACGCATGCTCACCCCGGATGCACTGTGTGCATGTGCAATGTGAAATAACCGGTGTGTTTAATCTCATGGAAAATAAAGCAGTACATTGTAAATATTTAGATTAGTCATTTTAAAGTAGGGCTGCCACTGACGACTATTTTTATTTTGATTAATCTAACAATGTATTTATTGATTAATCTAATTTCCCACAAAAATCAACAATTTTACTTAAGAATATTTTATTAAACCAAATGAAATCCACATTTCTATGAAATCTTTTAAAGCAAAAGTAAAGTGCAGCATAGAGTGCATGAAGCAAGCGTCCAAATCAGTATAATAGAGTAAGAATGACAACGTATCCACCCGTTCTAGACTAATAATACAATTGTGATCAAAAATCACTTTTTAAAGGAGTATTCGCCAGAAATATTATTTACCAGAATTTATTTAGGTGAAACATGTAAATGTGCAGTGTTTATGAAAAAAAAAATCAATTAATTGGAGATGCTTTTGATTATTACAATGTAATGGAACCATTAAAATGGAATCCAGAAAATAATGGAAAATAGAATTTGGTAAAGATAAAACTGTACAACTCAATTAATTAGACAGGCTTTTTGATTAATACAATTTAATTTAACCATTACAACAGAGTATAGAAAAATGAGAATGGGAAAAAAAATGAATTTGGAAATAAAACTGATTTCATAGGGACATATAATTATTACAAAAATAATGTGGTAGTAAAAATAGATGAAAGTGAACAATAGCTTTTAAAATGACTTAAAATACATATATAACAGCAATGATGCAATAATAATTAGTTCAATTAAAGTATCAAAAGCAAGAAATCGTATGGTTTTAGTATTATTATTAATCCTTTATTTTTCCAGGAAGGTCCATTGAGATTAAAGTAAATCTCTTCCAGGGAGTCCTGCAGGATTTAGATATGAGGTAGATTAAGGGGTATTGAACAAAACATAAACAATAGAGCTAAAGTTCATTACGCATAACCACAAAGACCTGCAAACGGTCTGATGATTATTTCTACACATTACTGCGCGATCTAATCCTGGTTTAATATTGACCAAGCACCATTTAATTCAAATGTCCACTTAATCTTTAATATTTGTCCGTTTCTTTAGCACAGAAATGTTATAGCCGCTGTAATTAGATGAATATGTGGACATCTAAACGTGTAAACTCAGGGTGAGGGTTTGAGGATGAATTTGAAATCGCGACGTATTCTCCTGTGTTTGCTTGGATTTATAAATGATTTACTTTTCAAATCTGATGAAACGGCGCACATTGCGTTCCCAGATGAGCGTCATAATAAACACACAGTCACAACAACATGCAGAGATAGTTTGAGACGCTCCACATGTAAATGAATACAGTTTGTGTGGAGCTACAGTGAGACGCTCGTACGTAACCTAACATTTCTGTAGATTCATCTTAATCTCAACCGCCCGAGTCTTTGTCTATAACTTGTACTTTACCAAACGCTTCACTCCAGGCCATCATCACATGCTTGCGAAGCGAGAACAGACCATAAAAGGACGTGACATTGAGAAGAATCCTCCTGCAGACATCTGCTGTTGTAAAAGCCTTCACAGCAGTTAGAGCGACACAAACTAGCTGTTAGAAACGAAGCAGACTTCTGCACACACGGCTCTTGTATGTTACATGCTCAGATTGTCTCCAGTAGTCGTCTTTGTCTTATTCAGCATCAACGATACACCTATGAGTCTCTCTATCAGCATTTGTCTAGTTGTTTTAGCCCTGTACATTTGTCTCATCTAATCCATGTCTTGCTGATGTGATTGTTTTCTTTTCTCTCTCTCCTTGTCTTTCTCTTTTCTCTTCATCATCTCATCCATGTGGGTGAATGTTCCTGAAAACCCTTGCTGATCTGTAGAGACTTTTGGTATGATCATGATTACATTACGTTACGCAGTGATGAAAAAACATTTGCCTAAGTTCTGCGAGACAAGCCGCAGCATGTTTAATCATGAGCTGATTTTTCCGTCACTGCGGTGAACTGAAGTCTGCTGTGTTGTATGTTTTATGTGGGATTGTCTTAACTTACACTTTGGATGTCCTGCTACTGTGTTAATATAATAAAATGCATGCATGCTTCACAAAAACCTCTTTTTCACCTCTACTGTCCATGAGATTGCCTGATTTTGATGTCTAGAAAGTAGAAAAATATTCCCTCATTTACTTTT
The DNA here is from genome assembly GCA_027564155.1 of Gymnocypris eckloni scoliostomus. NCBI lineage: Eukaryota > Metazoa > Chordata > Actinopteri > Cypriniformes > Cyprinidae > Gymnocypris > Gymnocypris eckloni. The sequence continues at coordinate 31,136,611 of CM050422.1, forward strand.
GATTAGTTATTTTTCACTTTGTAATTCAGATTTGTGTATTTCTTCCTTGCAGTGAAAGAGTTTCTAGCCAAAGCCAAAGAAGATTTCTTGAGAAAATGGGAATCACCACCACAGGTGTGTTTGTATTACTTCCTCGTTATGAGTGAAGCAGCACAGCATAAAGCCATTCACAAGAGTCAGCAACTAAAGCTATGCGATTGCATTCATTTTCAATAACTGGTGACTTCTGGCCCATGTGATCAGAAGATCCTGTCAGATACTAGTGAGTGTTGCCAACACAGGCCATTTAAAGCAATGGTTCACCCAAAAACCTACTCGCCCTCAGTACATCCAAGATGTAGATGAGTGTTACGCCCCAGGCTCGGACATAATACAAACTCTAAATAGGGCATAACCAAACTGGGTTGTGGTAATGGATTCCCAAATGTTCAAACCACTCCGGTCGATAATCAAACAATTGCACATTATTAGTCGTTTAAGGTGTGATAAGGTTTATTTAAATATAAACACCAAGTAAAACAGAGAGCATCTCTTCGGGGTCTCCAAAGGCCAAAATAACAAACAAAACCAATCTAGAAAGAAAAGAGAAGAAATATTAAATACCCTAATTGATGTAAAGAAAAGTACACTTCACTTCCCTAACTACCTAACGAAAAACAAAGCCCAAACAAGTCAATCAAAATAAACAAGCAGGACACCCCTACGCTCCATGTTCTTAAAACACAATGTTTTTAGAACAGATGGTAATAATCGATAGTCTTCACAATTAACTTAAGTTTGATCATCGGCCGGAGGAGGGATCCAGGAGCGACCGAACCAAGAATGAGCTCCCCGTTGAATATCGGCAGTGTCCTTATAAAGATCCCGCCTCATCCAAACCACCAATGACGAACCTGCACCACATCATTGGACAACCTATCAAAGACCAGAAAATAAAGAGAGGGAGGAGATAACAAAACACATGACACAATACAGCAAATACCAAAGACACAAACCGTAACAATGAGTTTGTTTCTTCATCAGATTTGGAGAAATGTAGCATTGCATCAGTCTCAGTAATGGATGCTCTGCAGTGAATGGGTGCCGTCAGAATGAGAGTGCAAACAGCTGATAAACATCACAATAATCCACACCAGTCCAGTCCAGCACTTAACATCTGGAGAAGACAAAAGCTTCATGTTTTAGCTTCAAACCTTTGCTTCGAGTCTATAATAACGCTTCCTCCGGTGAAAAAGTGCATCTCCTGTTGTCTCTCATCTAAATCCACACACATTAGTTTAGAGCTGTTTTGGCTTTTTATCACTTTTAATCACTTGTTAAAGTTAAAATGCCTTAATGATGTTTGTTTTGTACAAACATGCAGCTTTTTCCTTCACTAGGCATTAATTGATGGACGACTCGTTGATGAGCAAGTAACATAACGCTACCTTTCTCCAAATCTGTTCCAATTAACTGTTGTTGTTCATGAACAAATCTCCTCCCATCCAGTTTTTGCATTGGATTGCCACTTTGTCTCACAAAATTCAAACAGTATATCTCTTTAATATCATCATATCTTTCAATAACAAAGTGGAATATAAATATAATTACATCATTCGATAAGAAAACTGTTGTTCAATTTGAATTTGTATGCTTTTTTTGGAGTGTTGATCATTTTATCTAAACATAATTAAATCTATTGTATATTTCACTCTTTGTTATTATAGTAATGTACCAACTGACAGTGTTTCTGTGTACAGTTAACAGCATTAGAATGAGTTTTTCTTAAGAAAATTGACATGTACTATGTCCAAATGAATCAATATCAAATCATTTTTCCAGCTCTGAAAGCATAAGCTTATATATAGGCCAAAACAATTGTAGAAAACGTTTCCTTTTGGCAGTGTGCATCTACTCTATATACAGTAAATCCATATATCGTGTTGGTATAAGACGGGTTGTTTTCTCCTGTAGAGCACCACTGGTTTAGATGACTTCGACAGACAGAAGACGCTGGGCACGGGCTCTTTCGGGAGAGTCATGCTGGTTAAACACAAGGCTACAGATCAGTTCTATGCCATGAAGATTCTGGACAAACAAAAGGTTGGTTGTAATCATACCATGCGTTTGTGATTTCACACCATGAAAATATACATTATTATATAGACCAAACCATCAATGGTGCTTTCAAAGTCTAATTATTCGTTTCAAAATGTAAGGTGTAATCTACAGCTATGGCAATTTATTTATATAGCACTATTTACTATAACCAGAGTTGAAGTTTTAAGGTTGCTAATATTGTTTTATGAGTGTCCTAAAACAGGTTTACATGCATCCAAGGTCAAAAAACATGTTTGCTCAAAAATTGCTTAAATTTGACCTCATTTCTAAATGATTGCTAAACGACTCGTGCGAAGCGTTTCGAAGAATCGGTCTCTCTAAACCCCGCCTTTCACTGCTGTGATTGGTCAGATGGCGCAGTCCTTTGTGATTGGTCTACTGCATACAGCGAATGATAGCCATGGACGGACATTATTCAAATGTGTTACTTCGTGACGTACAGCCGTAACAGATTAAGAGTCAAATTCCTGACGACTTGTTTAGGCGATTGCGAGCCGACTTTTATTGATAGACAATAACTGTATTTATTGTGCACTGTCGGCTTCACACTGCAGAAACGTTTGTGTTCACATACTGCTACATGACACACTGCATGAAAGGTAATATTCAAAAAGGCATGATCAGGGCACTTTAAAAGGTTTTAGTGAACTCAGACAGACCATGGTATAAATACAGTATGTTTGAAGTATGAATATCCACTCAAGAATTCGTATGGCTTGTTTTTCATAGGTGGTGAAGTTGAAACAAGTGGAGCATACGCTAATGAGAAGAGAATATTACAAGCCGTATCCTTCCCGTTCCTCGTCAGATTGGAATATGCCTTCAAGGTACCATACTGCACCTTCCTATTGCCACTTCATTACATTCAGATAGTGATCAACGGATGCGTCAGCCAATAATCAGCCAGTATTTGGCCAAGAAAGGTGTCATTGAAAAAAAATTCTGTATGTTTTTTTTTTTGTGCAAAATCAGTTTTTTAATTCCAACCATGGTGTACATTGTTATATTCTTTTATTTAAAATTGTCTTTTATTTTTAAGCTTAAGTGTCTTAAGTTAAGCAATGTTGTTTACTATTAAGCATTTTTCAACAATCTAAATATAGGTTCAAAACAAAAACTTAAACAAAGATTGTGCTTTTTCCAGACGAGCAGTGATTTCTCTCTTATTATTTATCATCTCATTGATTGTTATTAATGACAGCATGAGCAGCAGCAGGTCTAATATACTGCATTCTGTTTAGACATCAGATATTTAGTCCCCTCCATTTATGCTCCCTTAAAAAGTAACCGATTGTGTTTACGTTTATTTTGCAGTCATAAAAGCATTTTGAGATGTGAATGCGTTTAGCATCAGAGAATGTCATTTTGATCCCACCAAGAAATTGTAAATGCAATACCAAGACAGACAACATAATGATTTTAAGCAATTATATATTTTTTAAAAGCATGTTAACATACTGAGCATGGCTTTTGTAAAATAGTAAGAATAAATAAAAAGCAAAATCTAAATGTGTGAATAAAACATTAAAAAGTCAAATGAGAAGCAGTGATATTGTGGTTTACTAGACTTCAGTAATAGCATCTAAACGACTACAGTAGTTTTGTTTTAATTCCGGTTTTATTCTGACAGGACAACTCTAATTTGTATATGGTGATGGAGTATGTTCCCGGAGGAGAGATGTTCTCACATCTTAGAAGAATCGGAAGGTTTAGGTGAGTGAAGACATGTCTAGGGCCGTATGAAATCTGTTTTATGTTTGCCAAAATTCAGTTTTATTGTTTTCTAAATTCAGATTTTTCCGTTTTAATTTTTCTGGATTCTGTTTTTTTTTTGGACTCCTTTTAATGGTCAAATTAAGTTGTATTAATCAAAAAGCATGTTTAATTAATTAAAATCATGAAACTTGTAGAATTTAACATGAATTTTATTAAAAAAGTGGAACAAAAATGACATGTTTAGGGCCGTATGAAATGTGTTTTAGCATGTTTAATTATTTGAATGCATACAAACTATTTTTATTTATTTTTACAGTAGCCTTATTAAATATCCCCCCCCCCCAGAAATTCTGTGTTGTGTATTTAAATTTGACTGGTTATCAGATGAAGGCATAAAACATTGATTTAATTTATATTTTAATTAATGAAAATTAAACGTGTACATTTTTGGCAAATACAGGGGATTTACTATTAAAATAAAAATATTTTGTGATTTATTTATAAAAAAAATTAGTTTTAGTAATTTAACAGTAGTAGTAGTATTATGTGCATTCTACTAAATAATAGTAATATAGTCTATTTCTGGCACAATATCTTTAATAAGTTAAAGCAGACTTCTATTAAGAATAGTTCTGTGTGTTCATATGATATGAGGCTAGTTTTACTCAAAATGCTCGTGGAGTGACTCTGATCAGTTCTGGAGATATTGTTCATGTATTTATGTCCTCATTGAGACGGAAGATGCTGAAATCACGGCGAGCGCCACGCGTGCTGTGTAACTTATGTAAACAAAACCGTGCATCTGCTCCAGACGCGCAGAACATGCAGGATTCATATTTAAATCAACTTTTGTGGCTCAATATTTGCAGATACCAGTCCATATCGGGGTTTGATTTAAGCGTAATGACCTACTTTTGATTAATTCATCCAATCGTTGACACATTCGAGTTAAACTGTAAATTCAGTTTTTATGACTGGATACCGGCTGCGTTTTCTGCATCGCGGAAATCATAGAGCACTACATGTCTGAGATGATTATTCATTTACTGCTGGATCATCAACTAAACTCCGGCACAGGTTTATGCCAAGGATGCTTGTGTCTGAGCAAATTATTTTCTTAGTAACAATTGTTGTCAAATGTATTTTCAAGCTGTAGTATCAAGGATTGCGTGTGTACATTGTATGTTATATTCTCTGTACATGTTAGTAATTCACATAAATATCCTTTTTGCAAAGTGGCTCTCACTGACAGCAGATAATAGAGCAATATACTGCACAATCTGCACAGAGCAAGTGTGTGTGTGTGTGTGTGTGTGTGTGCATCAAGCTAAAGATTTAATGTTAGGAGTTTAATTTGGGTCTAAAAGTGTTTTTTAATGAATCCCTACATTTAATGCAAGTAATTATGTTTTTATTCAACTGTATGGGATTATGACATGTCACGGGATATGTCCTGTCAGAAAGAGTTGGTATATTTAGCAGTGTTCAAATAAAAAGTAGCCAATGTGAATACCAGTGAAATGCATGAGCCAATTTTGGTATCAGAGGAAAACTACTTTAATTTGAATTATCTAGCTGTTGTCATGCATGCTAACGTGAAAACCTTGCTTCAGTGACTCGCCGATCTCTCGTCTCTAACTCTGATGTGATCGCCGATCTCTCGTCTCTAACTCTGATGTGATTTCTTTGATTGACAGTGAGCCACATGCACGGTTTTATGCTGCACAGATTGTCCTGACCTTTGAGTACCTCCACTCACTAGACCTCATCTACAGAGACCTGAAACCTGAAAACCTACTCATTGACCAGCAAGGATATATACAGGTAACTAGAACAAAAATACATATGTGCAAGAATAAGTTTGTGCACCCTTTGATTATGCATTCAATGTATGTTCCTAATTTAACAAACACAATCTGAATAATCTAATAACGCACACAGTTGTATTGAATGCATGGAGTAATCGTTCACGTGCAGGGTGGAGACAGAAGTGAATAATAGCTTTTAGATCCTCGTCCCCGAGTGATTCCTTGTTGCTGCTTATGAGATTCAGTCCAGTTTTAGACCATCTCTCTCCACAAACATGAAATCATAAACGCTGTCCTGACAATCTGCTGTAAAATGCCTTGACATAATGTCGGTTGATTTTCACTGACTCTTTAAAACTTATGTCTGTTGAAAGAGTGCCAAATAATAAATACAATTCTGAGTTTGGCTGTATTTTAATGTTATTTGTGACCCTGGAGCACAAAATCAATCTTGAGTCGCTTTGGATAAAAGCGTCTGCAAAATGACTAAATGTAAGTTGCTGGGGTATATTTGTAGCAAAAGCCAGAAATACACTGTATGGGTCAAAATTATACATTTTTATTTTATGCCAAAAATCATTAGGATATTAAGATCATGTTCCATGAAGAGATTTAGTACATTTATTTCCTACTGTAAACATAACTTAATTTAATAAAATGCATTGCTAAATGCTTAATTTAAACAACTTTAAAGATGATTTTCTCAATATTTAGATTTTTTTGCATCCTCAGATTCCAGATTTTCAAATAGTTGTATCTCAGCCAAATATTATCCAATCATAACAAACCATACATCTATGCAAAGCTTATTTATTCTGCTTTCATATGATACATAAATCTCAATTTTGAAAACTTGACCCGTATGACTGGTTTTGTGGTCCAGGGTCTCATTTTGTGTTATAGAAGATGCTACAGGAAACATAAATGTGCTATTTTCCGCACAGGTGACAGACTTTGGTTTTGCAAAAAGAGTAAAAGGCCGGACCTGGACTTTATGTGGGACTCCAGAGTACTTGGCGCCAGAGATCATCCTCAGCAAGGTAATCCACGGATGTTTTAAATTCAGCTGAATCCAAACTCACAAGCAGGGCAAACCTCTTATCTGTTTCTCAAATGTAGGGATACAACAAGGCTGTGGACTGGTGGGCCCTTGGTGTTCTCGTATATGAAATGGCAGCTGGATATCCACCGTTTTTTGCAGACCAGCCTATTCAGATCTATGAGAAAATAGTGTCTGGAAAGGTACTAGCAAGTTGCATGCAGTCAAGCAATTGGATTTAGTTGGCTATGCAGTGAATGCACAGTTAAAATGACATTGATGGTGTCTTGTAGGTACGGTTCCCCTCGCACTTCAGTTCTGATCTGAAAGATCTGTTGAGGAATCTGCTGCAGGTGGACCTGACCAAGCGCTACGGAAACCTGAGGAATGGTGTCAATGATATCAAAAACCACAAATGGTTTGCCACCACGGATTGGATAGCCATCTATGAGCGAAAGGTATGATGCTCAGTCTTCAGTTACGCAGTCTGAGCACAGTACCTGAAATGCATGATTTCCTTTGACATCCACCATATTTGAGTGTTGCACGTGTGTTTTCTTCCCTGTCTGTTACGTCTTAAAGTGACCGCAGCTGCTGTCGTGTCATTAATAGTGGTGTAAATCGGATGGTTCGTCATGATACGATATCAATTCTCATACCCAGCGGTACGATATTTGCCGATACCTCAAAAATGTATTCGATTCGATACAGGAGTATATCTATCGATATTATGATATTATAAACCTATTTTAAACAACCATCTACATTTGTATTAACTCACAAATGCAACCAAAATATATAACATGGACATAAATCTAGAAATGCTGCTATGGGCTCAGTGCTAAACATCTTTTCTACAGATAACCAAATTACAAGCAATAGCAGAAAATAAATACAACACAAGTTCAGTAAACAGTGCTTTTCAGGTTTTTCATCTTAGTCTAAAATACATTTTCAGGTACGCTACAGAAATGTAATAATCAGATGTAAAATAACTGCATAATCTTCACTGTATAAATTAAATAGGCTGTAAATGAATACTTTTTGATGTTACAAAGGTTATTTAGTCAGGAGCAGTGAGCACTTGTGTTTTTCTTTGACAGCATTATATTTATTATTAGTTTGCTTTCACTTTAAGAACGAAAGCACAGATTTAATATACTGATACACATGCCTTTTCTCCACTGTTTACATTAAGACATATGCTTTTCTTAACCGACTGTTTACAAGGATATTAGCCAAAACATGCATTTTGATGTAGTTTTGTCTGAATTTATTCATCCATGCTCAAAAAAGCAGAGGAGAGACCGTTGACACGGCTGTCTATGTGCGTGCGCTTCAGATGTGTGTGTCTGCGTGCGCTCCAGTGCGTGGAAAACTTCTCACACAGCGCTCGACTGTTACTCCCAACAATCCCGAGCGTCTTTTATGCTCGCCTCGTGCCTGAGGGCAGTCCTTATATCGAGTCCTGACATGAGATTGAACGAGAATGCACGCGTTGGTGGTAATGCATAGACGGACATTATATGAAAATGTGGACAGTGCCAAAATAAAGGTGCCTTTTTATACGACAGATATCGATATTTTACATGTGGCATCGATACAGTGTACACCCCTAGTCATTAATGTTAATCAAGCAGCTCCAGAAATGTTAGGCCAGTAGTTTTTGCTGTGGTATCGAAGTTGGAATTGTAACATTTCACTGTCTAATTTTTTTCTAAACTTATTTAGTGTAATACAATGTCACAGGCTGAAACAAAGAAAACAGTAAAAAAAAATCTTATTTTCATTTAAAACATTAATTTTTTTTTTTTGTCAGGACAAGTCAAAATGTAAAAGACATGCCCTATTGTAGTCCTTCAAATCCCCAAAATTGAAGTACTTGAAAGTCCTGTAGTTTTATTATACGCTACCTTTATGAACCGTGGGCTGAGCAATATGAGAAAAAACATGCAGCAGTTTAAGAAAACAACTACAACAATGATGAATGTCACGTTGTCTTTATTAAAAGCTTGTAAAGCAGTTCGAAGCTCCACACGGTGTAACGTAAAACACATTCACTTCTCAGAAATATGACATTAAAGGCAAATATTGTACAAACGTGTCTTAAACGCATCCTGTATGTTCAGAAATAAGGAAAATGCTGAATATTTCCGAGCCGAAAATGTAAACATTCAATTTTAAAGCTCAGCTCAAAGAGTCAAGGCAAAAGTATAACACAAGCAGCAGGATATTTCAACAGTGAATGTCATCTTTTAGCCTGTCACTCATATGCAAACATGAAATATCAAACTGTAGTAGTTCTCTATAGGTTCCTACGCTGCTCTTTTATGTGAACATGAGTTTGAAGGACGTGTTTGCATCTTGAGGATGAGATGCCGCTCAAGTTAAGACGACTCCTGTCTCCTTGACTTTGTCCCCATTGCTATTAGGACTACACGATAAATCGCCTGCGATTGTGAACGCAATCTTGCTTGTCAGTGAACTACGGCTCTGTGTATTAAACGCCGCTTCATCTGAAGCACGTGATGGAGATTTACTACTAATCACAGAACCGGCTTTACTGACGATGTGTGCGTGATCATCGCGTGCGATTTATTGCATTGGTCTGTCAACACAAAAGTGCATTCTGTGTGAATAACACACAATGTGTTGAATATCGCTTCATAGCGCACACTCACACGTGTATTTTTGTATCTAAACTACTATGTTTGCTTGTACTCAAAATCCTGATGACTTAATTTAAAAAAACATAACAAATAATAAAACTGTGGCTGTATATTGCATTAAATCAAATCTGAAAAATCGCCCAGCCTTAGTTGCATGAAGAGGTTGTAAGTTTATATAAGCTGAGTTACAGGTGAACGAGGTTAATAGAGAAGTGCAAGGCATTATGGTATACGTCTGATTTCTTCAGTTTCTGTCTCCCACCAGGTGGAGGCGCCGTTCATACCAAAGTGCCGAGGTCCTGGAGACACGAGCAACTTTGATGACTATGAAGAGGAAGCCATTCGTGTATCTGTTACAGAAAAATGTGCAAAGGAGTTCTCCGAGTTTTAGTTACGGACACATCAAAGCTAGACATATATGCATATATACTTGTCTGTATATGTGTGTGTGCATCACACAACACTTCAAATAAGGGTATCTTTGCACTCTAAAGACATGGGATGAGCAGAGAGCACATCACCGTCAGAGTTCGTGTGCACTTCCTTCATTCCATTGAGCTTTAGAGGTCACCGGGGTCACCATGCTCTTACCCAGCATGCACTGCTCCTTCAGTTCACTCTCTTCCTGCTCCGACTTCGACCTGTTTGACATTGTGTTCCCCAGTTTCAAAGCTGATTTGTGTTTTTTTGGACAGATGTTGAAGTATGGCATTACATATATGGACTGGGGGGGGGGGGCACAAACTCAAAAGCCAATTTACTCCATTATTTAGTTAACGGCGGCATCATACAGTGTTATATGAAAGGTAGCCTAATGCCAACTATTGGCATTTTTTGGTGTCACACATCCATGTCGTTTTTATTTCCACCTTCAGACCAAAACAACTGACAACCTTAGCAGGTCTTTTTTTGTTACGTGTGCAAATCTGTCCAGAGTTTTTTTTTGTTATTTAAACCACGTTGTGTGTTGAAAGCATGACCAAAACCATCGTGTTGTGAACGGCAGAGACATTACCGAGCCCACAGGATGATTGTGTTACAGATGTTACAGCGACGCTCCAGTCTCATGCATATACTGACATGTTAGCAATATAAAACGTATCTTATTTTACCACTTTTTATTCATTACACACAGGTTTTATTGTGAAATAGAAGATGAAACCTGTAAAGATCATTGTAGCAGTGCTGTTTATCACCGGATGATCTAGATTATCACAGCGAGGCACTTATCAGTTCACTGCTCTCATTTCTCAACGGTGAAGCGGTTTTGCAAACTTCTCTCTTAACTGAAAATTGTGAAACTGCCAGAACTGTATGTCGTCTCCATCGTTTCTCTTATTCTTCTGAGCGAATGTAGTGTTGACTCTTCTAGATATGCATATTGTTTGAGTTTTGAGGTACGTTCTTCTCACAGACATATACTACGAGATGAATATGTGAAAGAGAGAAAAGACTTCTCCTTTGTATCACCTATACTCCAGTTATTGTTCAGCTCATAATGCGTATATGCATTATTTCTTATAAATGTTTTTATTTATACACACATTAGAGAGATGCTAATAAATTTTATTTTTAAGACTGGTTGTTCTTTTGAATGTGTATATCTTTATATAACATTTAGGCGCTTGTTTTTAATGACAACGAATGCCTTTAATAACGGGTTATTGTTAGGAAACAGCATTGTGCCATTTCAGGCTAAAGTAATATGTTTTGGGATATAATTGTGAAAGATGCAGCATTGACAGTTTTAATATATTGTAATTAATCGAGTCACTAGCGGTCTTAAGCATGTTCGTGTTCATGCATATTACTCTCGATTGCTTTTATACAACTTTAAAAATAGTGAAAGGGTTAATTCAACTGCCTTTCCAAATCCATACATTATGTTCATCTTCAAAACACAAAGCAAGATATTTTTAATATTTCAATCTTTCATTAAAAGCCCATTTCCCCAAAACTTTGATGCTTCAAAATAATGACATAAAGTAATCGATTTCAATCAAACTGATTGATTATAAGCTATAATAGTTTTTATTCACATACATATGTGTCTCTGGAGCACAAAAGCAGTTATACATCGCTGGGGTAGATTTGTATCAATAGCCAAAAATACACTGTATGGTTAAAAATTATCCATTTTTCTTTTATGCCAAAAATCATTAGGACTTTAAGTAAAGATAATGTTCCATGAAGATATTTAGTGCTTTTATTACCGTAAATATATCAAAACTTAATTTTTTATTAGTAATATGCATTGCTAAGAACTTCATTTGAACAACTTTAAAGATGATTTTCTCAATATTTAGATTTTTTTGCATCCTCAGATTCCAGATTTACAAATATTGTCCGATCATAACAAACCATACATCAATGGAAATATTATTTATTCAGTGTTCAGATTGTTTAAATCTCAATTTCATGCGTGCTGTAGAATACAGTCTGTCTTTAAAGGAGACAATCATCAGAGTATCACTGAAGAGCTAAAACATGAAAAGTTATAGAAGTCTAAGTTTACTGAAAATAAACATCAATGTCTGAAGTTAATTTGAAGTTATGACAAAAAGTGAGGTTCTTGTGAGATTTTACAGGCGTTATAAATATGGAAGCTTGAGACCAACGTTATGTATTTTGTCAAGATTCTAAATAGTTTTTATAATAAAATACTGTACTAAATATTGTAATATGATGCTTGACTCCGCCCACTAGGAGGAGGAGCCCACTCAAATATTTTAAAGTAGTATTTCATGGTAACGCAGGATCTGATTTCAGAACGGTTTTCAGAGGATGAATATAGTGTTTAGATCACGAACAGAAGGGAAGAAAACATTGTACTTGGTGCACTCTGTAATCTGATCTGTGTATCATACTTTCTCAAAGAAAGAGCTAATTATACACACAGTAGCTACACAGTGACTATGACAGTAGTAAACTAGATATAGAGCAGTATAGTCTGAACTTGCTCACTTGTGCATGATATTAAAATGCTGAAGATAGAAAATGACAGTGCTTGAGCCAACATCATTTAATCCAGAGCCTCAGGCACGATTCACCAGTTTGATACGCAATGATGTTGTTAACATATACACAATTATATCATTAAAGCACTTAAGTATGAGAAACATGGAGGTGTTGCATGTCTTATAAAGTAATCCTAATCAACTTTTTACATAAGGAGAAACCATCAAATATTGAATTCAAGCTCAGTTCACGCATGCTTATATCTGCTGCGCGGGTCTTCGGTTCGAGACGAGTCGAAGTGTTTTCAGTTCAGTGACTGTTGGAGGAGCTGGAGCTTCAGATTCACCGCTGTTTTGGCTCATCGAGTGAGTAACTTTCAGGATTACAGGTAATAATAATGTTCAGTTTCTTGCACAGACTGATTGTTTCGCTTCATAAGACCGGAGCCACTGGTGTTCATTTTGTGTTGCCTGATATGTTTTTTTTACTCTCAATATGACAGTAGCCACTGACTTTGTATTGTATAAATAACCTTGAGCTAAAATCGTATTTGCTGTTCTACTGAAGAAAAAAAGCCACCTACATCTTTGATGACCCGAGTTTGTTGACCTTTCTCATCTTCTCTCTACTCTTGTGCAATGGACAGTATCTCAGCAGATTTGGAGTTAAAAGTTCAGTTTCCCTCACCAAAAAACAACAGTCTTGAGGGTTTAACCTGCACTTTACAGATCTGAGTTTCAAATTCTGTATTAATTCCCAAAAGTGACACGAAATTACTATTAAATAAAAATGCATGACTTTGAGATTGCTCTAATTTAACTTGTGGACAATTGTCTTTCTTTCTTTAGACTTTTTAAGACCCACAGAACCCCAGAAGAAAGTCAAACAGGTTAAGAAATACATGATACATTTTCTCTCTGGTGGTTTCATCACTAGATGTAGATCTGCT
>CM050422.1:31157349-31167349 GCA_027564155.1 Gymnocypris eckloni scoliostomus
AGATGTAGGAGTGGGATTAGCGACTATAAAAACATTTCTGATGCTGTATTGTTACTAAAATGGTTATTTTCCTGCATATTTCGGTCAATTGCGTTTTATATTCGCTATAAAATGGCTAGGTTTAGGTTTGGGGGTAGATTAAGGGGCCTAAAAATCTAAATCGCTTATTGATCAAATGATAAAAAGGCATTGATATGAATATCTTAATGATATTAAAGATACGTAAATATTTTTACGTTTTTTAGCTAAAAATACTTATCGATTTGTACATTTTAAATGTTGAAATGCGTCTAAATTGTACGTTTAAACATCATTAAAAACAAACAAAAATGTATGTTTTGTGCTTGTATATGTTATGTTTTGATACCTACGTATAAACACGAGACCAGGCTGGATATATCTAATATGTTAGTGTGGTATGGCAAGCTGAACATGTGTCATACACCAGGTTTTTGTATAACACAGACACTATGAATTGAAACAAAAGAGCAGCTAAATGAGTCAAGGGTCCTTTCCATCAGTGGCAGTGTCACAGTGCAGATGAATTTGAACAGACTCTGATTATTCACATAGTGACACAACTGACAAAGAGAGGAAATTCATTTATTTCTAATAAGACGTGATTATTGCCTGAAACAGTCCACAATGGGCCTTAATGAACTTCCCAGTACAATGCCGTTTTTTTCAAGCCATGCATTTCAAGCTTTTTAATTTCAATGTATTTATTTATTTGTTTGTTTTTTAGTAATTGCTCTTTAAATATTCCTCTTTCACAATCAAATCATTCATTGCATGGTTGTTTGTCTGCACTAATTGTCTGATTTTTTTAATATTTGGTATGAAAACAAACATTTCTGTAAACATCACTGTTAAAGACAAAACAACTGGGACTGACCCATCTGTTAATGTTTGGATTAGTGTTTATATGTTAGACGCCACGTCAGTCATGTGTGCCTGGATTTAAAGAAAAGAAGAAAAAAACTGGATCACATTGCGACAGTCATTGCAAATATTACTTCAGTCATTGTGAACTCAATGGCACCCTATGAACATTAAATATACAGAAGCATATAAAGAATCACATGTGATGATACTAATGCACTGCAGGCTATAAGATTAGGCATCTGATCCTGATTTTAACGAGGGTCTTAAAATGCTGTGAACTATTGCCAAGTCCAGCCAGACAGCTGGAGAGAGGAGCTTCACTGACCTCTGCATCACTCCTGCCAATTTTGGGATGGACAGCAAACTGAACATCATCCCACAGTTTATACACTCTGCTAGTTCATTACACATGCCTACAGAACACATACAAATACAATGGCTTGGACATGTGTGTAATGTATTTAAGGGTGGGCTTCCTCTTAATCCCCTCCCATCCCCCTTCACTCATCTGCGCAGTATGCTCTGTGCATTTGAATGATTTCTCTCTCCTCCCGCGCGTCGCCTCGATTCTCTTCAGAGCTGATTGTTCTTCTGGAGAAGAGACGTGTCTTTTCTGTCGAGCGTCGAGTGTTTTGAACGCGGCGGCTGAAACTGAGTAACTTCTCATGCTGGCGCTTGTTCATGTCACACGCAGACGCGCTGAACGGAGAACACTGGGTTTGATTCATCATGTGTTCATGAGAGCTGCTGACACCGATAACGGTTGGAGTAAAAGCGAGTAATCGACGTTAGTCAGCAGGTGAGTAGCTGCGGCGCGATGTTTGCTGTTACAGGTGCAGCGTGTGTTGCTGTGTATAACATGTATTACTGTATATGCCTTATAAACATGCAACTCTTTATTTGAGTGAAGAGCGGGTTAAAATTCTATTTAAAGCGAGTCATTTTTGCATGGTTGAATTCGACCGGATTTATATGGAGGATAATGTGTTGTGAATTAATATTTTCGAATATATGTGTCCTGACCCTGGAGCACAAAATCAGTCATAAGTCGCAATAGCCAAAAATACATTGAATGGGTCAAAATTATCAATTTTTATTTTATGCCAAAAATCATTAGGATATTAAGTAAAGATCATGTTCCATTAATATATTTAGTAAATTTCTTACCGTAAATATATAAAACTTGATTTTTGATCAGTAATATGCATTGCTAAGAACGTCATTTGGACAACTTTAAAGGCGATTTTCTCAACATTTGTGTATACTCAGTAGCTATATGTTTTTGCTCCTCAGATTCCAGATTCGAAAAAATGTACACTTAAGACTGGTTTTATGGTCACATATGGCTTTCTGTGAATTGTTTAAATGCAGTGCCTCACGAGGAAGCGAAACAATGCATCACTTTTCGTTTTTAGTAATGTAAGGGTTGTTGTTTTGTCACCCAACATTTTCCCTGTACGTTATACATATACAACCTGAACTGTAGCCTATAACTTATCTGCCACTGAATCCTCAGGACTGTATACAGTTTCTTAATCTATGAAATAGCTGCAAATATAGCCCCATGGGAACTATGGCTTGTGTTGGGTGACTAAGTAAAGCATTACTGGAAACTTCATGCACATAATTCAACTATTAAGTGAAGACTTGCTGCAAACTCCGTGAAAAACCCTCGTAATGTTCTTTCTTATGAAGGTTTTAAATAGACTAGATTTGAGTTGTGTTTGATTGTGAGTTTTGGCTTATGCTTGTGGTTTTTGGTGGTGTGCTTGGGATCTTATCAGACTCAGAAAATAAATGAGCTTCATCTGAACACTTAAAGTGCATTGTTCATACTGATGCTTAAATAATAGAAGACTAAGACTTAATGGACAAAGTAGTATATCAATAGTCGAATAAGTGATGCTGGTTAAATTAAACAGTGAAGCAATTCTGCATGTTTTTGTGAATATGAGTAGAATTGCAGGTCAGTAATTATAACACTGAGTGCGTGATTCTGTTATAATGTCATGTTGATTATGCTTGGCTTGTTCCAGGTCTTTGACCACGTTATAATTAAATATCACTTTGACAAATTATTTCATTATTTTCAATAGATTAAGGGGGTTGACCATGACAGTGATTTGCTGCTACAAAGCAAACAGACGCTATTCATTTCCATCGAGGCCTGGTGATTTACAAGCCACTGAAACACTACATGATGTTTCTCAGCAGTGAGTGTTAATGTAAGGTTTTGCATTTGTAGAGACACCACTGCCTAATACTGCTGAGAGCACTGATGTAGTATGTAGTTAAGTGTAATTGATTTCTGTGAATTTTCATCATCATTACGTCACATGAACTGCTCAAGAAACATTCTGATTATTATCAATGTTGAAAACAGTTGTTCTGGTTAATATTTCATGTATATTTCCAGGATTCCTTGATGAAAGTCCAAAAGAACAGCATTTATTGTAATATTGTGTAATGCTATAAATGTCATTTACTGTCACTTTTGATTAGTTTAATGCATTCATGCTGCGTAAAAGTATTACTTTCTTTATAAAAAATCTTATTGATGCCAAACCTTTGAATGGTAGTTATACATTTTTTTTTTTTTTAGATATAATGAATAATGTGTGTGTGTGTGTGTGTGTGTGTGGGGGGGGGGATTTTTATTCAAAAATCTTTGAAATTTGATTTATCCTAAATCAAATTTTCTAATGGCTCAATGTCCTCTTATACTGTATATATGGAAGCTGGTTTCCACTAGGGGTCGACCGATATGTGTTTTTCAGGGCCGATACCGATACCGATTATTACAGATCAAGTAGACCGATAACCGATATTTTGAACCGATATACGTGTCTGGTGTAAAAATGAAAATTAATGCCAAAATTAATAATAACAAGAGCTCTGACAAAAAACGTTCTTTAAATGCTTTTAAACATGTCTTTAATTCTGAAAACTGTTAATAACAACTACATTAAATAAACAGTAATATTAATAAAATTAATAATAACATAAGTACAGAGATCACCCAGAAGCATTCTGTAAACATTTTGTAAAACTTAAAGTAAACGTATTTAGCGTATTGTGTGATTATTCTCTGCAAAAGTTGTAATAATTGTTGTAGTTGTATTACGTATACAGTAATATATTCGGCTAAACCGAACTTATATTTTGACAGGTTGCCATGAGGACCTTTTAAGTTTCTGTAGCCTATGTATATATGATATGACGATCGTTTTACTCAAATGAAACGGTCAAATGCTCTTGAAGTGACTCTGAGCAGTTCTGGGGATGTTGTTCATGTATTTATGTCCTCATTTAGTGAGACGGCAGACGCTGAAGTCACTGCGAGCAGCACGCGCTTCAGTATGTGTGTGTGCAGTAAATGAAACCGCACGTCTGTGTCATTCATTAACAGAGATGCAGAACATGCAGGATTCATATTTAAAGTGTTTTTGCGGCTTAATATTTATAGATACTAGTCCATAGCGCGAGTCGATTTAAGTGTACTGACCTACTTTTGATTAATACATCCAAACTTGACACATTCCGTGACATTCCGGCGTTATACGGTAAATTCCATTATATGACTGCATTCCGCGATTCCGCCCGCATTTTCCGCATCATGACATCATAGGTTATATTGAGGTGTTTTGCAACTTCAGCAACGTCTGCTGCTGCTTTACCTTTGAGAGACAACTGATTCGTGATCACTGAGGCAGCTCCAGTTAGCAAGTACTCGGTGTGAGACTGCCTTCAGTTTTCCGCGTTGATTGGTCGGACTCGTGACTCTCTACATATCAGATGAGCGGTGGGCGGAGATTGCTCTCAGAGATTGAGAGATCGCCTCACTCTCACAGAGTGTTGAGCTCAGACAGGCTGCATCGAGCCAAATAGTGCATTTAAACATTAAATAGTTTCACCTGTATTATTTATTCACCAATAAATAATGTCACCTGTAAATAGTATGTTTGTTTGCATAAAAAAAAAAAAAAAAAATATCGGCAAATCTGTTTTTAAAATGGCCGATATCGATAATCGGTAAAATGCTTAATATCGGCGCCGATAATCGGCCAGGCCGATAATCGGTCGACCCCTAGTTTCCACTATTGAATAAACAGATAAGTGTGACTTTTTATCTCACAATTGTGATTGTTTTTCTAGTAATAGTGAGGTTACGTGTTACGACTTTTGTAACAAATAACTGTGAGTAATACAGTCAGAATTGTGATTTTAAACACGCAGTTGTGAGAAATAATGTCAGAATTTCAAGATATAAACATGCAAGTGTGCCTTCTTTTCTCACAAATCTGACTTTTTCTCACAATTCTGACTTTTTCTCACAATTCTGACTTTTTCTCACAATTCTGACTTTTTCTCACAATTCTGACTTTTTCTCACAATTCCAAATCGGAACTCTGACGTTACAAAACACAATTGCAACTTCATATCATGCAGTTCTGATATAAAAGTCATATTTGTGAGATGTAAACTCAGTTACTAGAAACACGATCACAATTTTGAGATAAAAGTCACAATTACCTTTTTATTCACTGGTGGAAACTGACTTCCATGTATATTTCACAAGACCCCGGGATAAATGAAAATCAGGGTGGATTTAGTGAATCTGTACATCTGCACACATGTACCTCTACTCTGAGCAATAAATGAAATACGCCTTTTTGGCTGAATCTGGACGAGTACGGGTCTCTTTCATTTTTGTATTATAGTTATTTTTAATGCAAAAATTCAAATGTAAAGGAAATTATAGTTTCACACACCTAAACCAAAAAAGTCACTGCATGCATTCTCTACTTGGGTCCTTCTCAGAAACGAGTAAGCGGTGTTTAAACAATAACATACTGTTGCTCATTTGAGCTGCTCACAGCTTCACGTGCTTGATGTATTCACAGAATACACAAGAAGCACATCCAACTCAGACATGGTTGTCATGACAATAAACACCATAAACGACAACCGTTTATGAAAAGCATTTTAGGGGCTTTTGGGGGCACAAGCCAGTCGCCTACCTTTGCCTAATGGGCAAGTCCGCCTCTGAATAAAATGCCATGACCCCTTTAATAAAGTGGTTCCTGCATAATCAGACGGCATCGGGAATGTGCCGTTGATGCCTCCAGGAACAGGCTCGGGAAACACTGCTTTAGTCTCATTAGTCTGAGAATCTGGTCTATTCTCAGTGGATTTCTAAACCCAATCCAGCATGTGACATTTGGGGATTCCAGCAGCTGCCTTCAAGGCACATGTTCTCAATCTGGATTTACCATCGAACATATAAGTGAAAATATGCAGTAAACACTCTCTCTGATAGTGTAGTCCAGTAGTTTCCCAATTTACCGCTGCTTTATGTTGATGTTCTTCTGTAGGTTCATTTCTATTTGAATTGCATGAACATTTCTTCTTGGAAATTAAACCAAATTGCTTCTTTGAAAAGCTTGTGTGTTCGTTTTCCATGATTCACCTGCATAGGACGAGTGATTTGGATGGATGATAAAAACTATGACCGTCTGTTTGAGTTCAAACCGAGATTCAGCCCATGATTTCTTTAAGTAGGCCTATTAAGAAGACAGAGAAGCGGTATTATTAGTGGTAATAAAGGTGCTCTGATATGGTGAGCTCCACACAGTTTTTCCAGGCAGAAGCACACACAGACATGATGCACAGTGAACAGAGGATCCCGCGGGGAACGACAGCATGCTGTAGAAACACTGAGGCTTGATCTCATTACTGCTGAAGCGCACCGCATGGCCTTAGCTCACAATCACTCGTCCTGTCTGATACTGGCATCTCAACACGGAGTAAACGCTTACATATCAAGCTCTTTATCATTACATAATGCCCTGTTAAACACAGTATTGCTGAGAAATGCATGCCTTATCATCATACAAATTATTGATTTAGCAAGTGAAACCAACACTCAGTTCGGGAGCTATTCAAAGAAGGTCTTTTCCCTGATGTGCCTATTAGTATAGTTCAAATGCTTTTCTAGTTAGTTTTAGTTGCAGTTTTCATGAGCACTAGTTGTGCAATGCTTTGTAGAACATGATCTGCATTATGGCAACTCTTCTTTCTTTTTTCTAATATGTGACTCTGTAAAACTGGCAAAAAGATTGATACTTCAGGAAGACATCATTTATGAACCGTCTCAAATAACTCTGTGATATTTCACATCATGTATTAAACTGCACACGCTGGATCATATACTACAGCAAGCTGGTTTAGTTTAATGCTTCAGTGATTCAGTTTTAACTCAAAGCCACCACGATGGTTCATATGATACAAAAACACAGGATGAATCAGAGTTTGTCGTCCAGTGAATTAGGTCATACACACGAAGACAACATTGAACAAACCAATGAAGATTACAAAATCACATCCAAATAAAAGCACATGACAAAATAAAGGCATGAATCAAAATGAAACGACAACAAAACCTGAATCCACATCAGAAAGCAGATTGAGTCCTGTAAATGTGTCCTGATGATAAACGTAAGTGAGCATATTTGAAGTGTTTCTCTGGCAATGTTTGTCAGCTCTGACCCAGATGAGAGGCAGTGCTTGAGCAGCAGATTGAGCGGTGTGTGACCTAGATAAACGACGCTTTAAAGAGCAGTCATTCATCACATTAAATCAGTCTTTTGTCTTGTTCCAGAGCGTGACAGTGCAGGCCTTTTCCTTTCATTTGACGTGAAGATGCACATGTTCTGATCCGCTGCGTCTGATCACTTCTTTCTAATGAACGGTTGTTTATTAATGATGCATGACTGATAATAACATGCACTGATGAATTCTTCACAATAAGACTAGTAGTGTGTTTTAAACCTGTAAAGCTTTACATATGAAATTATACATAAACAAATCTATTTTTATTGGAAAGGTTTTACTGAAACTTTTGATAATGTATTTATAAAAATCGAAATGTGGTTAAAAAACCTTAGAAATAAATGAATACATAATTTGTATCATGTATCATATTTGATACATCAGGCTTTTATGGATCACACAGTGTGATATAGTGAGAAAACGGAGAAGTCTTTTTATTCAGAGGAAAAATGTGGTGCAGATGCTGATATTTATATCTGATAGATTTTATGATCAAAACATATAATGCAATGCAATGATGAGATGAACAAATAAACATCCCTCAAATGCCCGGTGATCATATTTGAGATTTATATTGAGCATGATTTTTCAAAAAAAAAAGATTTCTGGATGATCAAGAAAAACAAAGTGCTTCAGTCCAGCAAGAGTTCATCTTGAAATATTACTAACATTATAAAATGTACATTTACTTTATAAAAATCATTAAAGATTTTGCAGTAAAAAGACACATGAAGGTGGACGTATACTAAAAGGCCTTTTGAAAGTATAAACCTTTATTAAGCAAAAAGGCTTAATAATTGAATATTTTTTTTTTGTTATTGTTCATAATTGTCGATCATTTATAGGCCTTATACCTTTGTGTATCAGATATGATACAGTTGGCTTTATTAGGTGATAAAGACAATCAGTTGACTTGATGATTCTTCTCTCAAATCAGAAATTGATCGTTAGTTTAGTTGACGAGGAAAAGACTTGAATTTCATTACATGTGTGACAGCAGCATCTGTGATAAACGCCTCTTTTATTTCTCTCTCTCTCTCCACAGAGTCTCAGCCGAAAACAATGCTGAGAAACCATCCGAGGAACACTGTTAATCTTCAACACAGGAATACACAGAACAAATGCAGACCATCTCACTAACTGCAGCGGCTCAGTCTGTCTCAATACTGGACGTACATCTCCATACGCCAGCGGTGTGAAATTGCGGATCCTACAGGATAAGCATCCACATGCTTCTGAGAGGAACAGAGACACGGGAGGATGTCAACAGAGGCAGAACTTCAAGCAGATGTCAAACTCGGTGTCAAGAAGGAGTCCAGAAGACGAGGTCGGTCCGGAGGATTTCTCTCTTTCTTTAGCTGATGCATTAAACCAGCTTGCATGTCACTACACAGCTAGTGTGATTCATATACAGCACAGTAATATTATCATCCACCTCGCTTCAAAATTAATTTGATTTAGAAACACAAACACGGTCGAGAGAATGTGCTGAGCTGACAAACAAGCTCAAATATAATATTTGTGGAACAGTAATTATCATACATCCATTTATTATTTCATAGTTTGGTCCCACTTTATCTTAGGTGTCTTTAACCAGTATGCCTTATATTCAAAATCTTCTGATTTCATATTAAAGCTTCGGGCGATGCGCAAACTGACACTGAACTCATAATGTATTGATTATCATCTTGGCACCACAATGTTGATATCGTATTCCTGATTAAACTTGGTGAATGTGGAGACACGTCAGAAGCACTGGTTCTAGTTATAGAAATTAGATGAGCTTGTAACCAATCACAGCATGCTAATACCCTTGTAATGAATTATTAGAGGCTAGCTGTAGTGATTCAGGGTAAGAAGATGGATTTATGTTCTCGCTCACCAATTAGATTTTGATCAGTTCAGACAAAAGTAAAAGTTACGTACAAATGTTACGCCCCGTCTAGGGGTGAAGGACCTAACATGAAACGAGAGAGTGGAAGCGGGGAATCTTTTGAGGGTTTTAATGAAACCAAACAAAAATACAACGGCCAAATAAATAGGGAACATTTCTTGACCTGGCCAAAATAACAAACACAACTTTCTGACTTTAAGACCTCTTTCCTAAACCCTAACCAAAAGACAATTAAATAAAAGTACTTCCTAACCAAAAACAGAGATCAAAAGGTTTATAATAAACAATAATGGCATCAGACTCCTCACTTTCCCAAACCCTCAAGATTTACAATGATACACAAACTATTTACTAGCTCAAGCAAACGCTGATAAAAGAGGAACCCAAATCAGTGTCAGTAACAGTCAAAAGGGTCAAAATACCAAAGAGTTTCCTACTTACAATCTGTAATTCATTTCAGAGAACAAACAATGATCACTCTTAACAGTCAAAATTCATCTAAACACGCACACACACAGCCACCAAAACCAACAATTCTCTCCTCACAGCAACACAGTGACTGTATCCGAAATCACCTCCTATACCCTCAAATAGTGCACTGTTAGAGGA
>CM050422.1:31172349-31281844 GCA_027564155.1 Gymnocypris eckloni scoliostomus
GGGTCACGTGTAATGATCCTAATGGGTCTGAAATAGGCTAGACTTTCAGTTTTTATTTATAACAGAGATATGACTGGCCATTTCTTCATGACATTCATCTGTATGTTGTATCTCTTGTTTAAATAATGGGTTTTAGTTTCAGTGCTGCACACATTTAGAAAATAAAACATATATATATATATATACAGTATATGTATATTAAATAAAAATGAAGGAAGAAATTAGTGTCTTGTCCTGGCTTGTTCAACCCTTGACATTGTATGAATCTGAAAATGGTGTATTATATAAATATTAATTTACATTTTCCACAATTTACTAAGCGTGACATTTTCATAGGTGCTTTCATATATAACCTCAGTCTATATAGCAAGTCTCTTAGTCTAATTGAGAGAAGTTCAATACCAACAACCACAATGTTGCAATAATCCTTTTGCAGGCTGTTAATAATCAGGTCACGATTATGAGCTAATTAGTTCAATTATTATTTGCTAACATAATATGCTATACATGATTCTGTCAGTTTGGTAAATGCTTAGTAGAGCTTGTTGCATTTAGTATATTTGTGTTGCAGACAGTATTGGGAAAGTTACTTTTAAATATAATGCATTGCAATATTGAATTAATCCATAAAACAGTAACTAATTGCTTTACTTACAGTCGTTACGTTTTATGGAAAGTAATGCATTGTTGCTTTTTCATCTATTGTGTCACCCAAAAGTGATATTTCTGGCAAGTGTAACAGCCGTTCACCCCAAAAGTGAAATAAATAAGCCTCTCGCTGCACTCACTCCCGGTCTCTTTTAACACGGGGACATTCAGTCAATAGATGGGAAAACAAAGCGTTACTTATTTTGTTGTAAATGTAAAAGTAATGCATTACTTTACTAGCTATTCTTTTTTAACGTAATCTGAAAGTAACTAATATTCAACATAATATAATTGACAGTACGTGTTGTAAGTGTGTGGAGCCCTGCTGCATTGAGGCTTTTACTAATCTACTAAACATCAAGTGTCATAACAGCCAGCCGTTTTCATACACAATCATTGGCATTACATGTATAAACTAGCACATAAAGCCAGAGGAGTGGAAGCGTGTGTAAGGTCTCGTGTAATGACTGTAACTGATGGGTTCTGTAGTGTTCGGAGGTAAGAGCATGCAGTTCCAGGGATAGGCCTGAAGGCCAGCATCACAGCTTTAATTTCATGTGAATGCTACTTGAAGCAAATAAAGTGGGACCTGGAGTGTGACACGAGCCTCTTAGTCTGATTGAAGACCTCTGGATCATCTGCACTCAGTCATATTGGCTGGGATGAGGGCCAATACAGAGTTCCTGCAGGCCTAGCAGTCCTAAATTTACCAAACCCGTAGCACACTAGGTAGTCTGCATCTCAAGTGTGGACGTTTCTTTGAAGCACTATTCACAAAATGCTCTGTCAAATGCGGAGATAATGTGCGGTTTTATCTTTGTGATGTCCAGTACTTTAATAAGCTACTTGTTTCTGCTTCAAATCAAAGTAAAAATATATATATAATACGACCTGAAATATTGCAGTAATTATTTCAATGAAACCTGAAGCTGGTAACATTTAACTTTCCTGAAACAAAACAAAAACCACATATAGCTATATTCATTGAATTTACTACAAATGTTTAGGGTAAGTGGTTGCAATCAATTTATTTGAGCTACATTTAAATAAACACTATCTTTCAAAAATATATATTTTATTGAAATGTAGTTAAAATAAACTGTTTGCAACCACTTACCTTAAAAATAAATTGTATATATTTTTTTTCAGTGTATGTTGCATGTATTTACTGTAATAATAGACAATTTAGCAAAATGACATGCAACTAACCCTAATCCAACCCTCATCATAACCTTAACCATGTAGTATGTACATGTAGAGCATATTAATATTACTCAGTACCTATTATTCCACGGTCTGTCTGAATACTGGATTCTGATTGGCTGGCAGGTGTGCAGTATAACTGGTTAATGCACAGGTAGTTCCAGGTCAGTTTAATCACCGTTCTATATTAATGCGCTGCTTTAATTGATGCACACAAACCAACACACAACACACACGACAGACACACACACACACACACAGAGAGCGAGAGAGAGAGAGAGAGAGAGAGAGAGAGAGAGAGAGAGAGAGATAGCGAGAGAGAGAGATAGCGAGAGAGAGAGAGAGATAGCGAGAGAGAGAGAGAGAGAGATAGCGAGAGAGAGAGAGATAGCGAGAGAGAGAGATAGCGAGAGAGAGATAGCGAGAGAGAGAGAGAGAGAGAGAGAGAGAGATAGCGAGAGAGAGGAGAGAGATAGCGAGAGAGAGAGAGAGAGAGAGAGATAGCGAGAGAGAGAGAGAGAGAGAGAGAGAGAGAGAGATAGCGAGAGAGAGAGATAGCGAGAGAGAGAGAGAGAGATAGCGAGAGAGAGAGAGAGCGAGAGAGAGAGAGAGATATAGAGATAGCGAGAGAGAGAGAGATAGCGAGAGAGAGAGAGAGAGAGAGAGATATAGCGAGAGAGAGAGAGATAGCGAGAGAGAGAGAGCGAGAGAGAGAGAGAGAGAGATCGCACTGCGCACACACAAACTTGTTGTCAACGCTTCCCCGCGCTTTTTTAAATGAATAAAGTAGCCTAGATACTACATCGCTCCATTATATTTCTCAATAACGAGGTGGTAAAATCGCTGTTTTTGTTCTTAATTGTTTGTAGAGACGCGCAGACGAAGGTAACGTTAACTCACACACAACTGTCATCTCTCTCTCTCTCTCTCTCTCGATCAATCGATAATTAATTGAAATGCATGTTATAAATCATTCAAATAAATGTGATTTTACCGCACTATTTCATCTCCGTGTCTGATTTGAAGCTAGCACTAACTGACAAAAATAACTAATTTTTACCCATTCGGTCAAATATTGCGCTGCAAAGAAAGAGTAATACTAGTTTTAACTTGTCTATAACTTGGCAATTGACCTATCGGTAAGCCCCTCCCCTCAGACACAGACTAGCCAATGGCAGTCGAGTATCAGTTGCGCAGGGAGCGGAACTCGGACATCTTTAGGTTTCAGCGCCATAGAGAAACATAGGAAGATACGAAGCTTGCATCGGTTTTATGGGGTTTATGCTTCAAAAATGTAAAAACTATGTGCCTGGGGTACTTGTAACACTGACTCCAGGTATCCTGAGAAGATGGGCAGTATCATTTATTTTATTACATTTCCTGAATCTAAACAAAACAGAGCAAAATGTCTGTTTCAACCCCAATACAAATGAAGACAAAAACGTTCATTTTCTGATTGTCATGCACTCATGTTATTATTTTCATCTGCTCAAGCAGAACTTTAATGATATCTTGTGCTTTAACAATTTATCTCTGGCTTAACCTAGCTAACGTTAAAGTTAGCGAGTCCATGCTAACGTACAAACCTAAATAGCGGAAATACCTAAATAGCATTTCAACTTTTGAAATGTGTTATTACACTGTAACAACATGTTACTTTTTATTTTTATTTTGTGGTGGAATAAAAAAAAACTGAATTGCAAAATGTAAACTCAAAATTCTGAGAAAAAAGTAAGAATTGTGAGATATAAACTCAGAATGACAAGAAATTAAGTAAATGTCACAATTCTGAGGTTATATGTGTCACGGTACACGGGGATCCAGGAACGAGGAGACGAGGATTCTGACAAACGAGGTATTTAATGAGAGACAAACGGAGGAGAGACAGGAACACAGGTAAGGACATCTACGACTTAGACACATGACATTAACAATAATCCACAAGTAACATGGGGCAGAACAGACTAGATATAGGGAGACATGACTGGAAACACCTGGGACATAATCAAGATACAGACGAAGACTAATCAACTAATAATGGGGAACAGGACGGATCAAATATGGGTGAGGAGACGAAGGCAGAGGAAGACAAAGTTCTGACATTACCCCTTTCCAATAGGCGGCCCGCGCGCACGACATCGAAAGGGGAGGGGTGGGCACCTGGAGGCCTCAAGGACCTGGAGACCGGACAGGTGACCTCCAGGGCGGTGCCGCCCGGGACCCACGGCGGATCCGGGGACTCAGGCGGCCACGGCGGATCAGGCGGCCTTGGCGGATCCGGGATTCTGGCGGCCATGGCGGATCAGGCGGCCACGGAGGGTCCGGGAACTGAGGAGGCCATGGCGGAGCGGGTGCTCGGGCGGCCATGGAGGAGCGGGTGCTCGGGTGGCCATGGAGGGTAGCCCCAAAATTTTCATGGGGAAGCTCCCCATCCCAGGGGGGCTCCAGGAGCCGTGAAGGCGAGCTGGACAGGGCCAGCGGAGGGAAAAGTGAGCTGGACGGGACCAGCGAGGCCCAGGTGAGCTGGACGGGACCAGCGTGGGCCAAGGTGAGCTGGACGGGACCAGCGGAGGCAATGGTGAGCTGGACGGGACCAGCGGAGGCCCAGGTGAGCTGGACGGGACCAGCGTGGCCAAGGTGAGCTGGACGGGACCAGCGGAGGCAATGGTGAGCTGGACGGGACCAGCGGAGGCCCTGGAGAGCTGGATGGAACCAGCGTGGCCAAGGTGAGCTGGACGGGACCAGCGGAGGCAATGGTGAGCTGGACGGACCAGCGGAGGCCCAGGTGAGCTGGACGGAACCAGCGTGGCCAAGGTGAGCTGGACGGGACCAGCGGAGGCAATGGAGAGCTGGACGGGCCAGCAGGGCTCTGGAGAGCTGGGGACCAGCGTGCCGCTGACTCGGGCGCCGAAAGCTGGACGGAACCAGCGAAATTGAAGCGCTTACGAGGAGCCGGCACTGGAGGGCGCTGTCGAGGTGCAGGCACTGGAGGGCACTGGCGTGGTGCAGGCACTGGAGGGCACTGGCGTGGTGCAGGCACTGGAGGGCACTGGCGTGGTGCAGGCACTGGAGGGCACTGGCGGTGCAGGCACTGGAGGGCACTGGCGAGGTGCGGGCACTGGAGGGCACTGGCGCGCGGGCACTGGAGGGCACTGGCGAGGTGCGGGCACTGGAGGCGCAGCCTCGAGCAGGCACTGGAGGGCGCAGTCT
The DNA here is from genome assembly GCA_027564155.1 of Gymnocypris eckloni scoliostomus. Lineage (NCBI taxonomy): Eukaryota > Metazoa > Chordata > Actinopteri > Cypriniformes > Cyprinidae > Gymnocypris > Gymnocypris eckloni. The sequence goes on from CM050422.1 coordinate 31,177,411, forward strand.
CGGAGCAGGCACCGGAGGGCGCTGTCGGGAGCAGCCACTGATCTCGGGCGGCGCCAAGCGCTCGCTGGAAGCGCTGGCTCGGCGCTCGGCGGCGCTGAAGCGCGGCTCGGCGGCGCTCGGCGCCAACCAGCAGAGACGATGGGCGGGACCAGCGAAGAAGAGCTTGGCAGAACCAGCGAAGACGAAGAAGAGCTCGGGCCAGCGGAGACACTCGTGTAACTTCCCAGACACCGTAGATCCCTCTCTCCAACACAAACCTGTGGTGTCTGGGAGATCCATAGAGCGCTGGTAATTTGCCCCGAGCCGAAACAGATGGAGGATTGCCGCGTGGAGCTGGAGCTCACCGCGCGAGCTTGCAGAATTCTCCGGCGAACACCACGAATGGGAGATTCCGCCGGCTAAGGGCAAAGGCACAGGCTGCGAACTCCATCGCCGTGAAGGAGAAATCCGTTCTTCTTTTATGGGTGGATTATTCTGTCACGGTACACGGGATCCAGGAACGAGGAGACGAGGATTCTGACAAACGAGGTATTTAATGAGAGACAAACGGAGGAGAGACAGGAACACAGGTAAGGACATCTACGACTTAGACACATGACATTAACAATAATCCACAAGTAACATGGGGCAGAACAGACTAGATATAGGGAGACATGACTGGAAACACCTGGGACATAATCAAGATACAGACGAAGACTAATCAACTAATAATGGGGAACAGGACGGATCAAATATGGGTGAGGAGACGAAGGCAGAGGAAGACAAAGTCTGACAATATGTGACCCTGGAGCATATTTACGCTGGGGTATATTTGTAGCAATAGCCAAAAAAACACTATGCGTCAAAATGATACATTTGATTTTTTTTGCCAAAAATCATTAGGATATTACATAAGGATCCTCTTCTATGAATATATTTAGTACATTTCCTAGCATAAATACATCAAAACTGAATTTTTGATTAGTAATATTATGCATTGCTAAGAACTTCATTTGAACAACTTTAAAGATGATTTTCTCAATATTTAGATTTTTTGCATCCTCAGATTACAGATATACAAATAGTTGTATCTCAGCCAAATATTGTCCGATCATAACAAACCATACATTAATGGAAATCTTATCTCTTCAGATTTCAGATGATGTATAAAGCTCAATTTCCAAAAATTTACACTTATGACTGGTTTTGTGGTCCAGGGTCGCATATAAGATTTTTCATACAATATTTTCACATAAAAAAAAATCTGAATTGTGAGACAAAATCATACCTGTGAAATAAACAAAGTCACATTTTCCTTTCTTTTGTATTCTGTGGATAAAGCAGGCCTCAGAAATGAGTTACACATCTAAGTATAATGCTTGGGGTCCCGTTAGTACTGAAACCATAGCAAGCAGCACTAATGTCAGTCTTAAAGGTAATCCAGATTATTTTCGATTGTTTTAAATTTAGTGAAACTATGGAATTGCTGTGCTGTATTTTGGAACACTTACCATACAATGACCTTGTGCACACGTGGAAATATTCCAGGATAACATGCTCTAAGGGTTAATGACTATGGTTTTTCATCCTGACTGAACTGCAGTCTCACTTGTCTCTGTGGTGTTTGTTCAGGTCGGGATCGCAGCGACCAGGCTCTGATTCAGCGCTTCAGGGGCGACGGCGTCAGTTACAAGGCCAAGCTGATAGGGATTGATGATGTGACGGCCACACGCGGAGACAAGCTGTGCCAGGACTCCATGATGAAGCTGAAGGTAAAGAGTCTTCAAAGAGCAGGAAGTGTGATTGCTTCAGTAAAGCTGTGTTAGGATAGCAAAGACAGCGGGACGATGCTTTGTTTTATAGAAATTAAATACAAAGCTTCTGATGTTCTGCATTTGTAAGTCACTTTGGATAGAAAAAAAATGCAAACACAGGAAAAGCATCACATGGATTAAATATTCATTATATTGCTCTTAAATGCATGAAATGAACATACAAAGAGTTTATTTGCAAAAACAGATAACTTTGTTTTTAACAATTTTGAAAAATCCTGTTTTTTCATTGTGTATCCCAATTATTCTCAATCAAACTGCGGTTGGGTTATTTTGATGAAGTAAAAGACTAAGGAAGTACGGCTAACTAACACAATAAAACATGATAACCTTATAAAAAACAAGATTTTGAAAATAAAAAAAGCTGCCCAGAAGGTTAGGTTATACATTTAACCCAACTGTTGGTTGAAAACAACCCATCATGTGTTCTGACCAATATTTACCCAGCACGGGGTTGTGTTTAACCCAGCATTAGAGTGTAGCTTCACCAGAATGGTGAAACTTGGTGACTTTTATGGCACTTGGTATGTGAACACACACAAAAATTGAAGGCATGATTAAAAAAAGCTACGTGGTCGTAAAACACAAAAATATTGTCACACTCATGGTCTTTGGTCAAAAATGACCGACCATTGGAAACGAATATGAAATAAAATAAAAAATACAGATTGTGTACAATCTACAAATCCCCAACAACGCAGAACAAATAGCACAGCAATGAAGGGGTGAAACTCTAAAGCATCTAGGGCCTCATTTATGAAACAAACGTACGACCGAAAATTGTAGTTTATCAATATGGACGTGAGCGGTGGTTAAGATCAAATCTCACGCCACGTCTGAGCTCGTGTACGCACGTTTTTGAGTTATCTAGACTTGCATCCAGCCTAGAGAATTTCATAAATTACAGCATTTTGTTCATTTAGATTATTTTCCTAAACCAACAAACTAAGTTTTTTTTTTTTTTTTCTTTCAGCGCTTTAGCTTTATATGCGCAAATAGCAACATAAATAACATACCATGAGGAATCACATCGTCGTATATATCACGCACCTGCAGCGCTTCCATGAATGGAGAAAAACAGAAATTATAAAAGGAATAAAAATTACATGTGTAATGAGGAGTCAACGGAGTGAGGATACATTTGCAGCTTTTAATATAAGTTAACACAGTGGTACAGGCAATGGTCGGTAACGGTAACAGGGATATCAGAGGAGAGACAAGAGCAGGGTAAGACAGGCCAGAGGGTCAAAAGACAGGCAGCTATCAATCCAAAATGAGAGAAACAGTCCAGGGTCAAACACAATAATCCACCAGAGAACAATTATAACGCTCAGAAACATCAGCCGGGGCAATACAAGACTTTGTTTATCAACGTATGATCTTTCATAAAATGGGATTGGCGGCATGCGAATGTTTCATAAATCACACGTGAACTCTGTCGTAAGTTGATTTGTGCGCTCGGATCTGCGCTCGTTTCTATGTTAGACTGATAAATGAGGCCCATAGAGTGCAAAATCAACACACCAACTCACACACACACAGATACACACACACACACACACACACATACACACACACAACTACAATGCAGTAAAAAAGTGGACAGCAAGGAAAGGGTTACACTAAAACACCAAGAGTGTAAAACAGATACACCCCCCCCCACACAGACACTTTCACAGACTCACAGATACACACATACAGAATTATACATGCTCAAATTAATTGGTATGGCTAAAGCCATAAAGCCAAAACAAGTCAGAAGACTGAAATACGAGGTTAAAATCAGATCAGACCCAGAAGGATTAAGCTTTGATAATGCTTCCTGTTAATTTTTGTTACATTGTTATACAATTTGTATGTTTTGTGTAACAAAATGCTTTCTGTGTTCAGGTTTGAATATAGCAATAATAATGCAAAAACCTACACTTCAAATCAACATTTAATATACATAAAACAACAAATAATATAAACCTTGACAAATAGTAGTCTCAGAGAATGCCTTAATATACATTTAAATCCACAACCTAATAAAAAAAACAATTATGTATAAAAACAACTAGGCAATTCACAAGCCTCTCTATAGAGTCCTATACAGGAATCTAGTGATTAAACCATGAAATATTTTTATTTGTTTTGCTCTCACCAGGAGGTGCTATTCTGCCTTCAAAAATGGATTTTAAAGGCCTAGTCTCTATTTTAATCTGAAAGCACCGTCTTTCAGATGAGACGTTAAACCGAGGTCCTGACTCTCTGAGGTCATTAAAAATCCCATGGCACTTATCGTAAAGAGTAGAGGAGTAACCCCGGTGTCCTGGCCAAATTCCCCCCACTGGCCTCCTAATAATCCCCATCCACTTGATTGTCTCTATGACTCTCTCTCTCCACCTGTAGCTGGTGTGTGGTGAGCGCATACACTTGATTGTCTCTATGACTCTCTCTCCTCTCCACCTGTAGCTGGTGTGTGGTGAGAGCATACACTTGATTGTCTCTATGACTCTCTCTCCTCTCCACCTGTAGCTGGTGTGTGGTGAGAGCATACACTTGATTGACTCTATGACTCTCTCTCTCTCTCCACCTGTAGCTGGTGTGTGGTGAGAGCATACACTTGATTGTCTCTATGACTCTCTCTCCTCTCCACCTGTAGCTGGTGTGTGGTGAGAGCATACACTTGATTGTCTCTATGACTCTCTCTCCTCTCCACCTGTAGCTGGTGTGTGGTGAGCATACACTTGATTGGCTCTATGTCTCTCTCTCCTCTCCACCTGTAGCTGGTGTGTGGTGAGAGCATACACTTGATTGTCTCTATGACTCTCTCTCTCCACCTGTAGCTGGTGTGTGGTGAGTGCATACACTTGATTGTCTCTATGACTCTCTCCTCTCCACCTGTAGCTGGTGTGTGGTGAGAGCATACACTTGATTGTCTCTATGTCTCTCTCTCTCCACCTGTAGCTGGTGTGTGGTGAGAGCATACACTTGATTGGCTCTATGACTCTCTCTCCTCTCCACCTGTAGCTGGTGTGTGGTGAGCGCATACACTTGATTGTCTCTATGACTCGCTCTCTCTCCACCTGTAGCTGGTGTGTGGTGAGCGATACACTTGATTGACTCTATGACTCTCTCTCCTCTCCACCTGTAGCTGGTGTGTGGTGAGAGCATACACTTGATTGTCTCTATGTCTCTCTCTCCTCTCCACCTGTAACTGGTGTGTGGTGAGAGCATACACTTGATTGTCTCTATGTCTCTCTCTCCTCTCCACCTGTAGCTGGTGTGTGGTGTACAGCAATACACAATAAAGCGCTATATAAATGCATCATTCATTCATTCATTCGAATACTGCATCAATTTAAAAAATATTGTAAAAAAGGGGAAACATGCTAATAATTATTGCATAAATATTGATTAGTACCATCAAATTCTCTCAAAATGCAAAAATAAAAAATATTATTGAACAAAAATATATTAGATTTTACTGAAGAAAAAAAGCCACCTATTGTGCATTCAGAAAGTATTCAGACTCCTTTATTTGTTTCACATAGCAAAAATAAATACATTTATTAAGAGTTCTGAACACTTTCCGAATTCATTGCATGTGTATATTGTAGTTAAGCTATTCAGTATTGCCTTGAGAAAGATGTAGGTTTTCCACCCTGCTTCTAGTGACCATGGAGCGTGCTTAGAATTTCATTATAGAACAAAAGGCTAATATAATGGGAACGTCTGCTTCAAAGACATCACTCAGCATAATGACTTTCTTTTTGGTCTTCAGAAGTCTGAGAAGATGAGCAAACTAGACATCTTTCTCATTTAGAAGTGCTAAAGAGTATCAAAAGTGAACAGTTGAGAAAGCATCCATTTACCTTTACTGCAGATGTTTCCATTCATGCTTGCTTTTAATTTTCCTCTCTCATTTATTCTGGGTTTATGCTACAGGGAATTGCTGCTTCCGCGCGGTCGAAAGGGAACCACAAACAGAGGATTTTCTTGACCGTGTCTTTTGGTGGAATCAAGATTTATGATGAGAGATCAGGGGTAAGTGTATTCTGCAGCGTATCCTAGTTTATTAGTGTGAATGCTAAATCTGATCCTCGTTGTGCAGTTAAACACTGCTCTGATTGGAAAACATTTAAATGTTTTTAATTTAAAATTACCCACACACGAGGGAAGATCGAGGAACACGGAGATGAGGAGTGAACTCAAATGACAGTCTTTAATATATCCAAACAAAGCTGACACAGACAGTAACACCGGGAGTAACCAGTAGACCAGATCAAATCAAACTTCATTGAAGTTTTACACCCATCTACTGTCTCACTTTGACTTATTATATCTTAATTAAATTTATTAAATTCATCCTTACAGTCCAGTCCTCCTTAAAAAACTGAACAAACATCTCCATCCTTGGTCATTATTTCCACACGATACTATATTTTTAACATTATACTCTACTATACATATTTCCCGTAGCTGATTCTTGAACTCTTGCCTTTGTATATATTTCTTATATGATATAAAGATATGCTTAATTGTTTCCTCCTCCTGACATTCATCACATAGTCCTGTCGGATGATTTCCCATAACATGAAGAGTGTTGTTTAGCTTGTAATGACCAATCCTCAGTCTATTTATTATAACTTGTTCCTTCCTTTTATTTCCCTTTTTACTTTCCATACTAATCATATTTTCTATCATATATAGATGTCTCCCTTTAATTTCATTATCCCACTGCTGCTGCCATTTTTGCCTTATCCTTTTCCACACTAAACTCTTCCCTTCTGTTGTTGATCATTTAATTTTAATGTCAACATGTTGTTGTTGTTGTTGTTGTTGTTGTTGTTGTGTGTTTTGTTTTGTTTTTGTTTTTAGCTTCTTTTTCCAGTCTGTCTACTTCCTCATTTCGCTGGATGCCCACGTGATCAAATCAAACTGTTCAGACAGGACTATAAATACACAGGATAATCATAGATAATTGACAAACACAGCTGGACAAGAATGAACTGATAATCACTCTTAACAGGGACAGGAAACAACCCAAATATGGACACGAGAGGCGGGGACACAAGACACACACACTACAGAGGACTGACACTTTATTTTCTCCTAAAATATAATATTATTTGAATATAATATATATATAAAATATTATTTGAACACTGATTTTTTATATTCTGAGAACGTTAAAATGTCCCGTTTATTATTGTATTTATAACATTATTTAAAGGTCACTAAAATGTTTCTTACAGCATTCTACTAACCTTATTTTCACCCAGTTTAATTATTTTACATTGTTAACGTTTTTTCTCAGCGTTATAAGAACATTCATCAAGTAAAAATAACGTCCTGACGACATTCAAATAATGTTTTTCTCAGCATTATGAGAACGTATATCAAATATTAAAAATGTTATAAGAATATTCCATAACCATCATTACATGACAGCAATTGTCCTAAAATTTTTCCTGTGGCTCAGTGGTAGAGCATTGCGTTAGCAGCGTAAAGGTTGTGGGTTCAATTCCTAGAGAACACACATACTGACAAATACATGTATAACCTGAATGCACTGTAAGTCGCTTTGGATAAAAGCATCTGCTAGATGCATAAATGTAAATGTAGTTGTGAAAACAAATGGCCAAAATGCATAAAAAATTGGTCAGTTTTTATTGAAAACGATGTGGAGTAAACACACTCTTAATTTAACTACTTAAATATATTACTGCTGAAAAAAATGAATGCTGCTTTTCAGTAGCAAATATATTGACTTAAAGGGTTAGTTCACCCAATAATGAAATCGATCGCATGTTTTACTCACCCTGGAGGCATCCTAGATGTGTATGACTTTCTTCCTTCAGACGAATCCAATCAGTGTAATATTAAAACTTGTCCTGGCTCTTCCAATCTTTTAAATTGCACGGGCGTTTTTTTTTTTTCAATAGTCCAAAAGAAGTCAAGTAAAGTGCATTGATCCACAATAAATCGTTCCTCTCACGACTAAATAAAGGCCTCCTGTAGCGAAATAAGGCGTTTTTAAAATGTTATAAACACGTTTCTCTCACTTCGGCTGACTGTCGTATGCGGAAGCGTTCTGGCGGGTGACGTAGGGCGTATGCGTAGTGCAAATGCTGGTGAGATATGCTAGTCAAGCAAGTTTGTTTACAGCAGCAAAGGAAAACTATTCTTGGATTATATCGAAATCCTTTCTTTACGACATTTTTCTTTACAAATCCTCATTTTGGTTTTCTAATTCGTGACCGGCGTTCAGCCTACAACAGTCAGCAGAAGTGAGAGTAAAGTGTTTATAATGTTTTAAATATGGATTTTCTTTAATACAAAAATGCATGGATTTGCTACAGGAGGCCTTTGTTCACCCCCCGGAGTCGTGTGAGGCACGTTCTAGTGTGGATCAATGCACTTTATTTGACGTCTTTTGGACTATTGGAAAAAATTAAAAAGATTGTAAGAGCCAGGACAAGTCATATATACCTAGGATGCCTTGAGGGTGAGTAAAACATGGGTTCATTTTTCATTTTTGGGTGAACTAGCCCTTTAATTACACAAACTTCATTTCTAGGAAGGTTGGGACATTTTGGAAAAAAAAAAGAAGATTCTGTTTAATCTCTTCAAGCTGTAGTTAACTGCTGGAATTTCAAAGAGATTTGTTTTGTTTTTATTATTATGTTATGCCTGCAACACACTCAAAAAAGTCTGGTAAGGAAGGCCATGTTTACCACAGTGTTACATCACCTTTCAGTTTAATTAGACTCGTTTGATTGAACTGATTGTTTCTCTCTAAATTGTTGCAGCTTTGCAACCGCAATGTTTGCCCTTTCTTGCTTGATAAAAAGCTTAAGCCATTCAACAACCCGTGTCCATTATCATCTGACACTCCTCTTGTATGATGCACTGTACATTTCCAGTAGGGACAGATCTGGGCTGCAGGCAGGCGGCTGGGGGAGTTTGTGAAAATAGACTTTGCCAATAAGGATGTAAACAGACACCAATTACGAAAAAACATGGTTACTATAGTTAAACCATGATAACCACAAATGAACCATGGTCTTGCTTCACTAACATAGTTTAACCATGGTATTTGTAGTAGAACTGTGGTTATACAAATGGTAGTCAATACGCCAGAAAAACATGGTTACTACAATTTTACTATAATAAAACCATGGTTAATTTGCATAAGGGACTGTCCAAAATTCAACTATAAGCCCACTTTTAGCATTAAAAATGGTATACTATGACTGATTTTGACACACAGAATTGGTGTGATCCTCAGGTCTTACAGCATCACCACTCTGTACATGAAATCTCCTACATTGCCAAAGACACAAGGGACCATCGCGCCTTCGGCTACGTCTGCGGAAAAAAAGGCAACCACAAATTTGTTGCAATCAAGACCAGCCATTCGGTTAGTGTTCATAGCTCTTAATATTGCTTAATTCAGATTGTTCTCATGCCAGTTAAATGCTATAACCCCAGTTATCCTCTCATAGGCAGAGCCAGTCATACTGGACCTGCGTGACCTTTTCACCCTCGTCTATGACATCAAACAGAGGGAGGAGTCACAGAAAAAGGCTCAGAAAGACAAGCACTGTGAACAAGCCATCTATCAGGTAAGAGCCAAACAAGAGCACGTAAAAAACGATGCCAGTGATTCTTTAGGGTCAAATTATGTTGAGATATGAGTTTCTGTTGTTCATATGCATCCTGTCTGACCGTGTGCCATAAATGGCTGATACATCTCTCGTATGAAATAGAAATCATTGATGATGTAAGAGGGTGTTTTGAACAGCCATTTCCTCTGCTACAATTGCTGAATCCGGTTTATGATCTTTCCGTTCACTCACCGCCAAGGTCACCCGCTCTCCACATGGACTCTCACACTTCACAGACTGTTACACTACACCCTGGACTACATTTCCCATCATCCATTGCACTGATTTCCCCCACAGCTGTAACCTATCACACACCCTTCCTCTCTCTCACTGCTGAGTATTGTGTTATGGGGAGAAAGAGACATGAGATGTGTGGATCATTCGCATGGCTTTTATTCAGAGACATGGTAATAAAACACAGGCAGGGTCGAAACACCAGCAAACAGGTATAACAGAGGCAAGACAAAGAGTATTCCTAGGACAAGTGTGGGTCTTCGATAAGCAAACGATGTCCAGGGGCTTGACAAGAGGGGTAATCCGTAAACACAAACAATAGTTCAGACAGTGGTCAACAGAATCCGTATGACAACGATAGGGCAATCCGAAATACACACGAAAACAGGCAAGACAAGACAAGACTAAACTAGGAACTAGGAACTAGACCGGGAAGTCACATAAATGCTAAATATTACTCAGTAGCCCCTCACTGCAGAACAAAGGTCCAGAGGGCGGGGTTGTATCCACATCTAGGAGGTGGAGATGGTAGGTTTAAGGGTGGGGATGGGTGGGTTTAGGGATCAGGGGTGGAGATGTGTAGGTTTAAGGGTGGGGATGGGTGGGTTTAGGGATCAGGAGGTGGAGATGTGTAGGTTTAAGGGTGGGGATGGGTGGGTTTAGGGATCAGGGGTGGAGATGTGTAGGTTTAAGGGTGGGGATGGGTGGGTTTAGGGATCAGGAGGTGGAGATGTGTAGGTTTAAGGGGGTGGGATGGGTGGGTTTAGGGATCAGGGGTGGAGATGTGTAGGTTTAAGGGTGGGGATGGGTGGGTTTAGGGATCAGGAGGTGGAGATGTGTAGGTTTAAGGGTGGGGGATGGGTGGGTTTAGGATCAGGAGGTGGAGATGTGTAGGTTTAAGGGTGGGGACGGGTGGGTTTAGGGATCAGGGGTGGAGATGTGTAGGTTTAAGGGTGGGGATGGGTGGGTTTAGGGATCAGGAGGTGGAGATGTGTAGGTTTAAGGGTAGGGATGGGTGGGTTTAGGGATCAGGAGGTGGAGATGTGTAGGTTTAAGGGTGGGGATGGGTGGGTTTAGGGATCAGGGGTGGAGATGTGTAGGTTTAAGGGTGGGGATGGGTGGGTTTAGGGATCAGGAGGTGGAGATGTGTAGGTTTAAGGGTGGGGATGGGTGGGTTTAGGATCAGGAGGTGGAGATGTAGGTTTAAGGGTGGGGATGGGGTTTAGGGATCAGGGGTGGAGATGGTAGGTTTAAGGGTGGGAATGGGTGGGTTTAGGGATCAGGGAGTGGAGATGTGTAGGTTTAAGGGTGGGGATGGGTGGGTTTAGGGATCAGGGGTGGAGATGTGTAGGTTTAAGGGTGGGGATGGGTGGGTTTAGGGATCAGGAGGTGGAGATGTGTAGGTTTAAGGGTGGGGATGGGTGGGTTTAGGGATCAGGAGGTGGAGATGTGTAGGTTTAAGGGTGGGGATGGGTGGGTTTAGGGATCAGGGGTTGGGATGTGTAGGTTTAAGGGTGGGGATGGGTGGGTTTAGGGATCAGGGGGTTGGGATGTGTAGGTTTAAGGGTGGGATGGGTGGGTTTAGGGATCAGGGGTGGAGATGTGTAGGTTTAAGGGTGGGATGGGTGGGTTTAGGATCAGGGGTTGGGATGTGTAGGTTTAAGGGTGGGATGGGTGGGTTTAGGGACCACCATCAGACCACGCCCCCTGGATCTTGTGTTCTGCAGTGAGGACCATCTCACAATACTCAGCAGTGAGAGAGAGGAAGTCCATGGCTTATGTATCAGTGCAATGTATGATGGGAAATGTAGTCCAGGGTGTAGTGTAACAGTCTGTGTAGTGTGAGAGTCCATGTGGAGAGCGGGTGACCTCTGGTGGTGAGTGAAGTGTTCCTGTAGCTCAGTGGTAGTGCATTGTGTTAGCAGTGCAAAAGGTTGTGGGTTCAATTCCCAGAAAATGATGAATAGCCTGAATTTAATATAAATCTAATATAATAGTCACATTGATTGGCATATTTGACCTGCATTACATTGTACACAAAGAATGCAGCTCTACTGAATATGCCAAAGGTACAATGAAATATTTGTATTTTTCTATACTATATACACCATGTCCTGTGTTTCCCTCCCTCTTATGTCCATATTTGGTGTTTCCGGTTCCTGTCCTCGTTCTGTGTTATCATTAGTTCATTAGTCTCTGTCTGTGTTTCAGTTCTCCTCGTATTCTTAAGCCTTGGTTTTCCCCGTGTCTGATGTCCGGTATTGTTTGTCTATACCCATGCTCTATGTTTCCCAGAGGTGCTTATTGCAATAAATGGATTATTGATTGTGCTCCTCGACTGCTCGCTCCTTGCCCCTGATGAAGTGTGACAATACCAACATGTGGTTAATCAACTTTACAAAAGATGCCAGTAAAACAACAACAGCTGCAGTGTCAAGAGTAAAGAGCGTAGTTGTATCTTTTGACAAGGATACACCTTTTGCCGAACTCGTTCTTCTCCCTTTTCACATCACGCATATCACATCTGAAAGGCAATAAAAATAAGGAAATATTCAAAAAGTGGAAAATAAAGTGCCTCACGGGTGTTTATGGAGTAGGGTTAGAGATAGGTGTAGGGAGGACTTTTACATAATCATTTTCATAAAAATTATAATTTACACTCAGTACGTAATTTTCTTGCATACTGTTTTATAATGTACTATAATACCGAGGTGTGGATATCTGTCACTATTTGTAGTATAAGTAGCATCTAACTACTATTTACACGTGTTGCAAAGAAAATACACTGTAAGTCGCTTTGGATAAAAGCGTCTGCTAAATGCATAAATGTTAAATACTGACATTTTAAATAGTGTGAATAGAATCTATCACTAGCCACTGCCAATAACTATATTTATTAACCTTTGAGGGCTATAATGGGTCGTAGTTAGTTGATTATTTCACTCTATTATTATTGTTTGTCACCGGTTGCAGTTCTTGCTGTTCTTACCATAAATGATGCATCTGTTAAACATTTCGTAATGAGTGTGTGTTTTAAAGTAGACATGATTCATTATATTTGGTGGTGATATCAGATTTTCACCACCGAATTTTGTAAAAAAAAAATTGGATACATTTATAATCAATTTTTTTTATGTGTTAAAACGAGTCAAAAGTTCACATGTGATTTTGTTTTATGTAGTAATAATATTCAGTGCTTTTCATCTGTTAGCTGCTCAGTAACTTTTAGTTTCATAGTTGTTGTAACATCTTTTTTATGTCCAGAAAATACATGATACTTCACGTATGTATTTGCTTTACATCATTGTCCTCTTTTCAGTTTGTGTTGTTGATATGTTTAAGTTGATGCTCACAGAACTTCTGTTAACCATTCAGTCATTGCCAGTGTGTTGATATGCAGTCATGTTTTGTGGTTCTGTCTATATGTTCTGTGGAGAGTCATGAACATCCCTATATACTGGATGTTCTCTGATACTGTACGATGAACCCAGTGCGCTCTCGCTCACACTGAATACAGACAACTTTAACCATCAGTTTAACATCCAGATTCATCTCCAACCAGAGTCCCTATGATAGAGGCTTGCTTTAGTTTGGTTGCAGTAGCTTGGTTTAGTAGTTTTGAAGCTGTTGCACCAATTTGTGATGTGAAAAAAGTGTCTTTACCTGTTGAAATACTAATTTTAGTATTATTATAAATTAAATTTGTATTACATTATCAGATTTTATTGCTCACTCATATCTCATGAGACGTATGCCGGCCATGTGACCATATGACTTTAAAAGTTGTTGAATTGCTGTTCTTTCGCTTTTACAAACCAGTCTGTCATTGCAATGTCAATACTAGCCAAAACACATGTCACACTGCAGGACTTGGATCACACCGGTCTAGATATTTAACCTGCTAAATGTCTCTTGGGCATAAGCAATGCATTGGCGCTTCTCACAGATCGCATCTGTGAAAATTCACACTTGGCAATAGTTACTCATGTGAACAGGTCCTGGTTTGCCTTCAGTGTCAGGTTGTGTCAGTGTTAACTGTTGTGATCATCAGGCAGCATTAACGTAGTTCTCAGTTCTGTATCAGCTTATACTCATAAGGGCACTACTGTTCAAATTTTGGGATCAGATTATTATTATTTTTTAAATGGTGTCTTGTGCTTATACAGGCTGCATTTATTTGATCCATAATATTGTGAAATAACAGTGTAAAACAACTGGGGGAAGTCGTGACCTAATGGTTAGAGAGTCGGACTCGTGACACAAAGGTTGCAGGTTCGAATCTCAGTACAGGGATTGTAGGTGGAGGTGGGGGAGTGAATGTACAGCACTCTCTCCACCCCCAATACCACGACTGAGGTGCCCTTGAACAAGACACCGAACCCCCAACTGCTCCTCGGGCGCCGCAGCATAAATGGCTGCCCACTGCTCCGGGTGTGTGTTCACGGTGTGTGTTCACAGTGTGTGTGTGTGTGTGTGTGTGTGTGTGTGTGTGTGTGTGTGTGTGTGTGTGTGTGTGTGTGTGTGTGTGTGTGTGTGTGTGTGTGTGTGTGTGTGTGTGTGTGTGTGTGTGTGTGTGTGTGTGTGTGTGTGTGTGTGTGTGTGTGCACTTGGATGGGTAAATGCAGAACACTAATTCCAAGTATGGGTCTCCATATTTGACCACATGTCACGTCACTTTCACGTTCACTACTGTTTTCTATTTGCCTAATTTTAAAATGTAATTTATTCCGGTGATGCAGCTGTATTTTCAGCATCATTACTCCAGTCTTCAGTGTCACATGATCTTCAGAAATCATTATAATATGCTCATTTATTATCTGTGTTGTGCTGCTTCATGTGTTTTTGGAACCTGTGATATTTTTCAGGATTCTCTGATAAATAAAAGGTTAAAAGAACAGTATTTATTTAAAAAATAAATATTTTGTTAGAATATACTGTAAGTCTTTACTATTGCTTAAAAAAGTATTAATTTCTTCTTCTTTTTTGGCCCCAAACATTTAAACTTTATTGAATGTTGTCACAAAATATTTCTACTTTGAATAAATCCTGTTCTTTTGATGTTTTATCATTTAGAAGTATTACAATATAAATTATTATTTTAAGTTATAATAATATTTCTCAATGTTACTGATATTACTGTGTTTTTGGATCAAACAAATGCAGCCTTGATAAGCATAAGACGCTTTATTAAAAACTTTCAAATTCTTACTGACCCCAAACCTTTGAACAGCAGCAAATTTTGCTCCCAAAATTTGGAGAATTTAAAATATGCATATTAGTATTACATTCAGAGTATTGAAATATAAATATATATATATTTTTAGTCTCAGTCTTAGTCTTTTTATTTATATAGAACTATATAATTACACTATTCATTGCCCAAGGTGCTTTAGAGTTCAAAGATAAAACCATATATGAAAATCATATATCTGATCATTTGATTAGAGGAAATATGGATTCATACAGAGACTTTTGATAGAGCATCTCTTCTGAAATTAGATACTTTTGTGAGATAACTGAGATCTTTTTTTTTGTGAGCAGCATCAGACCATTAAAATGATCTTGCCATTAAATCAACTAACAAGCTGAGAAATGAATGAGATATCATTGCTGATTTCCTATCCTGTGGAAACAAAAAGAGTCAGTCTAGAGTTCTCACTGTTCTGGATAATGATACACGATATTTAGCATTGAATGTCCTTAGTGTTGCCGCTGTCTGATTGGTTCCATACGGGGCCTTTCTCATTTTCTTTTCCAACTCCTTGTAGTACATTGTGTTTGAAGCTGGACACGAGCCCCTCCGTGGCCACCAATCAGAGGAGAGCGTTTACCAGGTACTTGCTTAAGCCACTCCCCTCTTCGCCCACAGTTACAGTATCACACAGAAAGCAGAATCTAAAACTAGTTGTCCTATAATATTATCTCCCCAAATTAAACATGCAGTTCTCTGAGCTTAAACATACAGTGCTCAAGCATATATAAATACCTACCAGTGTTGGGGAAAGTTACTTAATATTGCGTTACTCCCTAAAAAAGTAACTAATTATGTTACTTAGTTACTTTTCATGGAAAGTAATGCGTTACATTACTTTTGCGTTACTTTTTAAATATGAGCAGGGCTTGATTGTTTGTTTTTAATACAATAAGTTATATTTATAGCAAATATAAAAGCCTTTCACACCAAAAGTGTGATGAATAAACCTCAGACTGAAGGACGAGTAAATCACGTCTGTACAGAAGAACACAGGAGAAGATCAACACTCTTCAGCAATAAAACAACAATGAAGCACAATTGTTAGTTTATCTAAAGTCATTTTTCTTATTAGTATGATTGAACTGATCATCAAAGGTCAGCAAACACATCGGTTAATAAAATGAGATTAGATATATTTGTGTTGTTTAACATATTTAATTATTGCAGGTTTGTGTCATATTCTGAGTTTGCATTTCACTGTTTTAATTCATTTTGATGAATACTGAATCTGTTTTTTGCGAGTGTGATGAATTAATACACATTCATATTTAGTCTAGATTATATCTACAGTAAGATCATGTTCACACGGCGCACTGTCATCAATAAATGGAGAAAAATAACTCAGATATTTTCTAGTAAATTAAAAAGTAATGCGTTACTTTACTAGTTACTTGAAAAAAGTATTATTATAACGTATCTCGCGTTACTTGTAATGCGTTACCCCCCCGACACTGATACCTACAATATATATTATGCAGTGCACATAGAATTAAATATTACTAAAGTATAGCAGTAGTCTTGTGTTCTTAACTTGCTATCATTTTTAGGTCCCCTCGAGTCAGCAGAAAGACGGGATCTATGACGTTCCAAAACACCAGCGTGTGACTGTAGGTTCACTCATGTCTCAAACATCGCTCAGACAAACCTCTCAATGTTCTTCCCCTGTCTAGATTTAGAAAAGGTCAAGTTTTTTGAATCCCAAAAGCAAATTGAAAGCGATCAATGTACTGAAAATATTGTTGTTGTTCATGTTTCGAATCTTTCAGTATTATGTGAGATTATTCAAGGGAAATGAATGAGGGGGAAATCAAACAGAGATTTGTTTTGGGAGTTCAACTCTAGTATGAATGTACTGCATGGGGTGTAGAAAAAGTTCATGTGACTATTGCAATGCATTAATGACAAGGATATTTATTTATTTACTTATTTTTTAAACCAAAAGTAATACAGTTTGGCTTTAAAACACCATTATGGTGGACATTTTCAGAGTGATGTCTACCTAAAATTTCCAGAGCTTATTATTTACAACCAAAAACTTGAAGATCGGCATTCATTGTAAAGCCCCAGACAGACTCACAGAAGTCAAACCCCAGCATTGCTTTGACCAGAATGAATCCATGTTAAATGATTGTAATCAGTCCATTTCACGGAGTGTTATTGCTTGTCTGTTCATTCAGTCGGAGTCTATCGAGTGCACAGAAATATCAGTCTCCCTGCTGCAATGTTTGCTCACACGTGCCAAACATTGATTTCGCCTGAATCTGTGAACACCTGAGTCTTCTGGTGTGATTCGCTAGCTGTGCTGTAAACATGACTCTTGCGTTGGCTTTCTTTTTTGTTTTGCATACACATTGGGTTCTGGATAAATGTTCATCCACGTCATTGCTTGTACCTTTTGTTTTGTTTCATTAATGTTTGCCGCCTGATTCCCTTCACTTGTTAGTGTCATTACATCTTCATCTGATAACCATTATAACGTCAGCATTATTTAACTGTCGGGTCCACTGATAGATCAATAACTATTCCTCTGTGGGCTGCTTTGCTCAGTGAACACAGAAAAACAATCACTGCTCTTGTTCAGATAATCTGTGTTGAGGAATGTCTTCCAGTGTTATATCTTCTTTATCTTCCTCCCTGACTGTCTTGCAGAATATAAACCAGTTTGATATTTTCGGTGACATGGCAACCCCCCCAGACATCCTTTCTGTAAGTAAACCTGTGCTTAGTCTCACTTTTAATGCAAACCATTTACATTACATATTTTAATATTACCCAACTTAGGTTTGTTTTAAAAGATCTGAAATATATATATATATATATATATATACATGTGTGTGTGTGTGTGTGTGTGTGTGTGTGTGTGTGTGTGTGTGTGTGTGTGTGTGTGTGTGTGTGTGTGTGTGTGTGTGTGTGTGTGTGTGTGTGTGTGTGTGTGTGTGTGTGTGTGTGTGTGTGTGTGTGCGTGTGCATGTTTATGTGGTTTATGAGGACACAAATTTGTATAATGACATGGGTATGACATAGGTATTACAAGGAGAAGGTGATTTATGAGGACATTTTCAGTGTCCCCATAATTTAAAAATGCTTATAAATCATACAGAGTGAGTTTTTGAGGGAAAATAGAAATGCATCGTCTCCTGTGAGGGCTAAGTTTAGGTGTAGGGTAGGTGTAGGGCAATAGCACATACAGCTTGTACAGTATAAAACCATTACGCCTATGGAAAGTCCCGTAAACCATAAAACCAACATGTGTGTGTGTGTGTGTGTGTGTGTGTGTGTGTGTGTGTGTGTGTGTGTGTGTGTGTGCGTGTGCATGTTTATGTGGTTTATGAGGACACAAATTTGTATAATGACATGGGTATGACATAGGTATTACAAGGAGAAGGTGATTTATGAGGACATTTTCAGTGTCCCCATAATTTAAAACGCTTATAAATCATACAGAGTGAGTTTTTTTGAGGGAAAATAGAAATGCATCGTCTCCTGTGAGGGCTAAGTTTAGGTGTAGGGTAGGTGTAGGGCAATAGCACATACAGCTTGTACAGTATAAAAACCATTACGCCTATGGAAAGTCCCCGTAAACCATAAAAACCAACATATGTGTGTGTGTGTGTGTAAATTCTATCTGTAAAAATAAAAGCAAATGCTGACTATATATAGTTATAGAGTTTTTATACTGTATATATCAATACTTATATATATTTGAATTGCATTATTGAGTGAGTATATAATAGGGATGCACAGATCATGATTTTTCATGGCTGATTCTGTTTGTTGATTTTTTTAAGCAAATAGGCTGAATCCAATAGTTGTTTTAAAGCAAATTTATTTGTAATTTATCCGTAAACCAAAAATATCTGCAGCCATTTGAAATTAGAGGCAACCACTGCATTTTAATGACAATCCAAACAAAGGTGCTACACAAATGTAGCATGAGCTGTTTTTTTTATTTAAGTTAAATTTGTGTGTGTATATATATATATGTATATATTAATTTATAGCAATACCGAATGGTCTGACTTTAGCTTTGTGAAAGTATGCTGCATGAAACAGACCTGCACAAATCATTCAATCACATGTTTTGTAATGAAGAGGCAGTGTCGTTAGATCCAAATGCAGCTTTAATAATACAAGAGGAGGTCAAACAGGCAAGGTTCAGAGACAGTAATAGGTGTAACGAAGGCAAGGCAGAATCAGCAACAGGGGCAATGCAAAGGTCGGGGCAGGCGGCAGACAGAGAGATATCAAACGGCAGGCAGGGTCAAAAGGCAGGCAGCAAACGGTCAGAGTCGTATAGGCAGTCCAGGGAAACACACTCAGGGAAACCGCTTGGAAATGTCAGACGGGGCTAAACAAGACTTTGCGGTGAGTGCATGGAAGTGTGCTGCTTATATGTGTGTGTGTGAATGAGGTGCAGGTGTGGTGAGACAATCAGGGCAAATGAGTGATTGGTGACAGCTGTGTGATTGGTGCAATGGTGGATGGGAATGTGTGTGTCGTAAGTGCAGTGAATGATGGGAGTTGTAGTCTGAGGTGCAGTGATGTGCAGCTGTAGAGTGGTGCAAGAGTCCATGTGGTGAAATGGCAACCAGATTCGTGACATGTTTAAAGTAAAAAAAGCACAACCCATCCTAGACTGGGTCCAGTTTATGTCCAGTCAAACAGTGCATCTCTAATTATTATTATTATGAGACCATTGTCAACAATCTCATATTCAAAATGACATCCATGTCATCACAGACGCCAGCGTCGCCTGCTATCACACTGGATCCTGGAAGGAGGCGACGTCAGCACCGTCCCGAACTCTTCACTCATTTTAGCCCACCGGCTGTGCCCACAAGTAACATGCAGCAACTGCCTGAGAGTTTAACTTTTAATCAAAGTCTTTTTTTTTTTATTAATGCTATTAATAATACTTATGCTCAGCCTTTTTGCCATTTCTCAGGCTATATGACCATGGGTGCTATCCAGGCTGCTCACTGGACCCAACAGTCATTTGCTACCCAGGCTGCTCCAATGCCCTTCGGGGTTCAGGGTCCATTGCAGGTGGCCCAGATGCTCCCTGGAGGCCAGCCTGTGATTTGGGGTCAGGCTAATCTCTTCCACTCTCCAGCCACGGGCCAGCAGCAATGGGCGTTCGTACCAGCCCAGGCAGTTGGCATGGGGGCGCATCCGATTCCAGCCGCAGTGCTTCAAGGTCTGGTTCCCATAGCTGCCATGCGCCCGCACTCCTGTGAACCTCCCGAGACTTCGTCAAACATTATGAGCCCTCAGCACTGTGTAGAACCTACCCTACATGAAAGTGGATCTAAGGACGCCCTAAACAAGGACCCCCCGGAGGAAACAATAGCTATTCACATTTGCACAAGCAAACACGGCACTGCACAGTCTTCTGGGAAACAGGAAATGGACTGCTGTGGTGAGCTTGATCTTTCACAGTTGAGATTGACTTCAGAGTCATCAATATCACCATCCCCAACTGATCCTTGTGAGTTTAAAACACTACGACCAAAGATTGTTGAGGCTTAACTTATGACAGGCATCATTTCCATTCATTTGATTCTCTTTCCACAGGTGCCACTCATGGTCCGGAGCAGGAAACCATGTCCCCAGCAGCTGCCCCCTTAATAGAGCCATCGCTCTTGACTGCAAAAGATAGCTTAGTCAATGTTTCAGAAGCTACGGTAATGGTTGTGTGTCATAGCTGTATGGATGTGATTTGTCTACTGCTAATGTCTGTTTCAGTTTTTCACCAACAATTATATTCTCAATGTCTTACAGGAGGCATGTGCTCAAACTCTCAGCACTGATGATGAGATACCACCAGATGCTCAGACAAACCTTCCAGACTCTTCACAGCTGGATGTCCAAAGAGAGATGTCTTCTGGGTTGGTTTTCTTTCTTTCTCACTTTCTTCTTCAAGATTGTATATCAGGGATTTCCCAATTCTGCTACTGGAGGGCCACTGTCTTGCAGAGTTTAGCTTCAATCCCAATTAAACACACTTCCAAGTACAGTAAGTCTGTTTGGGCATGTTGTAACTAAAATCTGCTGGACACTGGCCCCCAGGAGCAATACTGGAACCTATTCTACATCACACCTATGTTGTATGTCACATGCTAAGACTTCGACTGCAGCAGAAGTACAACGAGTGTATGACGAGTGTTGGCTGGAGTTGCCCAACTCCTACCTTCCTTACTCTGTTCTTGTTGCTAAAGATCATTCATCAGTGAAGCCTGGAATAATCCCAAAGCTGCACCTCAGTTCAGTTCTGGTTGCAGGCGTTTTGCAAAATACAATACTCGAGAGACAGGCATCAGTGGTATGGTTGCGGTAGAGTGTGAAAGGCTGGCAGTAACATCCATGGGCACAGACCAGGTGACTGAGTACCCACGGTGTCCCCAGAAGGAGTGTGAAAAGATTGATCATTTAGTGTGTCAGATCTAAAATTCAGATACCCTGGCAGCCTGGCAAATGTAGTGCATCTAGTGTATTCCGGTGGCCAGAGGCCTAGCCACTCTGTGGAAAACCGTAAACCCAGAAGGCTAGGGTCTTATGGAAGTGGTTTACAGAGCCCTGGTTGCGTACTCTTAGCTTATTAGGCACATTGGTGTTTCTCTGATACTCCCTCACAGGCACATCATGCAAGATTTTTTTTCCAGCTGTTAGAAAGTCTGTCTTCCAAAGCCTCTCTGAGGATGTTGAGCAGTCCTCGTGGTCAGTGTCCATAGAGCAGCTCATAAGGGGAAAACCCACCGGAGGCTTGCTGGACCTAAATAGATGTTCTAGCCATTTGTCCCATTCCTTTAGGAAACTGAGCGATGAAATGCTCCAGGACTGGACCGCTAGACTGATAGTTTCCTTGATATTGTATGTCTCTGCCAGTAACCACCAATGGCAGGCATCATTGAGCTGCTAGGCCGTTATAAATGGCTAACTTCTGTCTCCCAGCTTGACTGACTGGAGATGCCGGCTCGGGGGGTGCTTTACCTGCTGCAGTATGACCTGCTTAGGGTCGTCTTAATGGGGTCATTGGATGCCTGTTTTCCACAGTTTGACATAATTCTTAAGGGTCTTAATAAAAAGTTCTACGACATATTTTGGTTAAAATTTCTAAGTGGTAGTGTAAAACAACACAATTTTTACCCTGTCATAAAAAGCTTGCAACCCTAATCCTACCCATCGCGTAACATACTTATGCCAAAGTCCAATTATTCATATCAGTTTTATTTGGCGTAATATTTATACGCACTTTCATGAGATCGGGTTGCCAAATCTGGTCTTCCCACCTAAGACACTTAATCCTGATACGATCAATTTACTTGATCCCCTCAAGCCTTTGCGACTCAATCGTTTCTGTGTTTTAATGAGACAAATGCTAGTTGACCAGCTTCGAATCAGCACGTGTCACTTTAGAGAGCAGATACTATTGCATTTGTATACGCAATACTTGCATAATCCAGAACCATCACTTGTTCCAGGCAAGATGAAGTGGTTGTTCATCTGGATGTATAATGAAACAAACCCCTTAAAGTCAATCATCTGACTTTGTTATATTTAGTATTGATGATAATAGAATGGTACCTGCTACGGTAAGACATCGGACAGTCATCGTCCGGTCTCATAGACCTAGTTCAGAAACATTTTGGGTTGTGATATCATAAAATGGCGAATGCTGAGCTCATATTAATTTGGTTATGCATAAATAAAGTAACATCTTTTGACAAAATCAAGTTCTCATTGCTCAGTAATTTACTGAAGCTGGCAAGAAAGGGAAAAAGCTAATTTTGCTTATGATTCAGGCTTATGACAGGCGTCACACTTTTGTCTCATGTCCATGAAATTCAGTGTTTCTCAACTTTATTTATGAGCTGTATTTATGATTTCATCCGTAGGAAGAATGAGTCTCAACATACAGAAGAGCACTGAGAGAATCCAGCGATACAGTGATACAGATGGGACTTAAAGCTGTGTGAGGTCTGTGGGACATTTCACAAACACTCATAACTGAGAGAAAATAAAATCTATTTTAATAAATGAAGTGCACCTTTAGTTTGCGATGGACTTGGAAATTGGCTGTCTAACTGTAGCCACTAACTATCTAAACTACTTCAGAATATTTTTTTTTTTGTAAAATAATAATAAACATCACAGCATGAGAAATTGGACAAGTGAAATCAAAGTTTAACTGTGATAGACATTTGATGGACTTGTGGATTGATTTCTATTATCATTTCTAATGGACAAGATCACCCGTGAAGCTGTGCAGTTGCATTCTACATTTGGAGAAGCCAAAAACATTGGTTAACATCACGTTGCTTTTGTTTTTCTTGGAAGGAATTTTATTGAATGTTGATTTTGTGATGAGTCTTTTCTTAAAGAAATGAAAAAGTTTAATGACCACCTGCATGGCTTTTCTTTTTTCTTTTTTGTTGAAAACGGACATGATGACAGATTTTGTTTTACTATGACATGATTATTTAAAAAGGAAAATGTTCTAATAATGTTCAAATAATCTGTGTATTATGATACTGTCAGTGTTATGTTTTTGAATGGCAGATGTATTTGTTTTAAATCTCTGCTCTGGAGCTTATGTTATAATATTTGCGTTACGGTGTTGCAAGCTCAGTGCAGTTCATAAGCAATACTGTAAACTGTATACATGTGTATGTTTTCATGTTGATGTTTGTTTAACTGGCATTATTTTTGCCTCTCTGTGAATCTATCAGAACAGAAAGTCCATACCTAGAGCTACAACAGCGTTCACTGAATCAAGAAGTGTTGCAGCTCAAAGACAATCAGTCTGGATATCTTTGTTCATTTTCTTGCAAAAATATCACTTTTTTTGTATTGTATCAATTTTCTCAAATGATTTAAGTGCAATTTTTATTTGTTCCTGTTCTGTACTAATCAGACACTGTACTAAAGCATTTTAGTTTGCCTTATTTTGTCAACTAAACAAAAGAGAAATCAATGAAGATTATCCAGAAGACTAACAACAAACCGACTGAAATAAAGCAAGTCATTTCACATTTGTCATTGTTACATGTACCTATGTTTACAACAGTCTTTATGCCATTATTATTATTGTATTTTTTTAAGAATAAGGATTATTAGCATCTTATCTAACAGCAGATTTGGCCAAATATGCTTTAGGATTCACCATACAGAATCTCATTGTTTCTCTCTTCCAACATAGAGCACTTTTCCTGCTGCAAAGGATAATGTTATGGCAAAAAAATATATTCATGTTCAGTCATAAATAAGTAGATGATGACACTTATTCAGCAAATGCTTAATACATTTAAATTTATGTCTGAGAAAAAGTTTGATTGAAAAAGTGTAATCATTTGACTTTGTGAGAAAAAATGATTACAGCTCGTATATTTGAATGTCCAGTATTTTTCTTCTGCTATATGCAATTTTCATGGTTTTACATGCAAACTCATTTCTTATGTCTGTGTACATAGAAAGTTAAAGCTACACTAACTTGTGGCCCTCTTGTGGCTGAAGAATAACTGCTGGATATTTGTGGTGGGGTTAGTTCTGATGAACTATGTTCTGTTATCGGTCACATTGACTAAATGCATTCATTTAGAAATATCCTGCAACATCATCACATACTGGACCACTGCTGAGTCACACATATCGAGGAGTTTGAGATTTACATTACATTTAGTTATTTAGCAGATGCTTTTATCCAAAGAGACTTACAAATGAGGACACTGGAAGCAATCAAAACCAACAAATGAGCAATGATCTGCATGTCTATAACAAGTCTCAGTTAGCTTAACGCAGTACATGTAGTAAGATTAAAATATATATATATAATAAATAAACAGAAAACAGATAGATAGAGCAAGCTAGTGTTAGAGGTATTTTTGCTTTTGTTAATTGTATAATAAATTGAAAGAAAACTAATAGGTAGAATACAAACATATTAGAGTTATTTAAGAAAACAAGCAGTAAATGAATAGAGTGCAAGTCTAAAAGGGTCAAGTTTGTTTAAGAATAGATTTGATAACATCATAAACTCCTGTAAATAAATGTTAAATACATTACCATACTTTCATTTTAAACATGTGTATTGTGTTTTAAACATTCATTCAAACTACAGAAATAAAACAATGATTTTCATGATTTTGGGCAGAGATTGAGTGCATTAAGTATCGCATGAGAAAATAAAAATGCATAAAGAGATTGAGAAAAAACATACTTTGCATTGGGAAAAGTATTTAAACAATCGTCAAAATAATTAGAAATGTTATCAATAAAGGCATTACTCAAGTCAGTAAATGCGATTATTAGTTCAACTGAAAGTCCAATGGTTATATTGAATACAACTCAAAACAAACATTTTCATTGATCTGTTCTCTTTCACGTGACTCTCTTACGAGAAATACAGACTCCAAACACATCCTGGAACAACCTGACTGCCTTTGAGCTTCATGAAAGACACATATCCAACATACAGTTTTAAAATATCAATCACATTTATGCATTTAGCAGACGCGTTTATCCAAAGTGACTTATATTCAGGCTATACATTTGTTTTATCAGTATGTGATAATTATTTTATAGATTATTTAATGGCTCAAAGTATTTCTACTGTATATTACTGTTTTAGTATCAAAAATGCAATGCTCTCTAATAGAAGTATTTCATATTTCCATGCACACAGCTGAACTGCAGCATCGTCTGTTATTTCTGAACGTGAATGTGTCACAGACGAGGGCAGGGCTTGCTGGGTAGGTTCAGGGTTTAAGGTCTAATACTGTGTTATCTAGTCTTCTATGCTCTGGGTCTCACTGATATTATAATGCACACTTTTCTACAAGCAAATTCAGCCTGCAGCAAAGCAATCCTTTGTCTCTGCATTATATGGTAAGTTAGAACATTTTACTTTATGAATATGAATTTGCAGCGTGTTTTATTGGTTTCCAGAGTTTGAAATAAATCTTCGGTTTTGATTGCTTTGTTTTTAATTAGTCAGGGCTCAGCGTTCAGAGAACTACTGCAGAATCCAGCGGTGTGATTTTAGTGTTTAGTGGTCTATAGGTAAACTGGTCGAGCTGTTATTAATAAACATATAAAAAAACTGTTATTATAAAATACCAACTTTTCAGACAAAAACAAAAACCCAGTAAACCTCATATATATATATATATGTGTGTGTGTGTGTGTGTGTGTGTGTGTGTGTGTATATAGTATATTTAAATATCATGTATTGTTCCTCAAGGTTTTTGAGCCCCAATTAAAAATGTAACAAGTGCCATTTATTTATATAGAATAATACACAAACATCCTTTACAGTCAAAATATTTCACAAAATGGTGGGTTTCAAAATATGAAGAAATAAATATACGGTAGACCACGTCTTGAATAGTTGATCAAACACATTGGTTGTTAAACTCTTCAGAATATGTTTACTGTTAATGTAATGAAAACCAAATAATGTAATATATAAAATATTGTCCATATAACAAAAGCAACAATACAAAAAAAAATACAACAATTACAAGTGAAGTTAGTTTTCATAAAAGCTCAGATGAAGCAGATACAGGGTTTGAGTTTTTGTTTTAATGCAATTCAATTCAGACATTTTCAAGTGTGACGTGCTTTAAGTTTCCCAAAGTATCCAAACATATTTAAGCACGACTCTGTGCAGTGCTAATTATTACAAGGGCCTGAATTTGAATTCTGCAATGTGTTAAACATGATCTTACAGACTGTGTTAACACAGCATAAATCTGCTTCCAGCAGTGCTGTAGAGCTCAGTCGGACCGCTGAGACACCTCCTAAAGATCCAGTGGACTGTTCTCAGTCTGAATGGTCCTCATGGACACGCTGTGACCCCTGCCTGAAGAAGAGGGTGAGGTTTGCTCATGAACACGTTTAAACAGAATCTATATTAATAATGTTGATAGCATACTTCATATCTTTCTCTTTTTAAAACATATAAACATTTAAACATTTGTGACTACTGGTCCACAAAACCAGTCATAAGGGTCATTTTTTTTAATTGTGATGATTTGTTATGATAGGACAATACTTGTCTGAGATACAACTATTTGACAATTTGGAATCTGAGGGTGCAAAAAAAATCTAAATATTGAGAAAATCATCTTTAAAGTTAAACAATGAAGTTCTTAGCAATGCATATTACTAATCAAAAATTACGTTTTGATATATTTACGGTAGGAAATTTACAAAATATCTTCATGGAACATGATTTTTACTTAATATCCTAATGATTTTTGGCATAAAAGAAAAATTAATAATTTTGACCCATACAATGTATTTTTGGCTATTGCTACAAATATACCCCAGCGACTGCTTTTGTGCTCCAGGGACACATTTCATCTTTACAGCAGGGGTGTCAAACTCAGTTCCTGGAGGGCCGCAGCCCTGCATAGTTTAGTTCCAACCCTGCTCCAATACACATACCATGTAGTTTTCAAATAAGCCTTAATGACTTGATTAGCTGGATCAAGTATGTTTAATTAGGGTTGCATCTAAACTGCAGGGCTGTGGCCCTCCGGGAACTGAGTTTGACACCCCTGCTTTACAGCATAGCACACAGTTCCAACGTCACGTGACTGTCTTTATAAACGTGTTTTTCTAAAAGTGAGAGATGAATCTTTTGAGTCTCATCTTCAGTATCGCTATGCCACGCTGGTCCAGCCGGCTGAGTTTGGAGGAGATCCGTGTCATGATCAGGACCGAGAGGATGAAGCCTGCACTGCTCCAGCGCGATACTCCTGCCAGAAACCCACTCGTCCATGCCAGGGCTTTCACTGTACTGTCACAGGTGACCGTCACATCACCGTCAGTGCCTGAGCAGCTCAGAAAACCACACAGAGAATGACATTTATAAAGCCCTTTTATATTAACTGGGCGTTTTTGGTCCAAAAACAATACGCATTTGAACACAAATGATATAAGGCAAAGTGATAACATATCCTCGTTTGTCCTACGGCCCATGATGCTTTGCACGGATTCTGAGAGTAACTTAAACTGTAAACAATCAGCGAAAGGTTTGCTCTATGAGGGCAATAAGCATTTTTTTTTTTACTGGGACAATAAGGAGACATTTTTCTATTCACCCTTCAATCATCAAACATTAAAATTCTGTTTAAAAAATGTAAAAGGATTACCATATTGTTTTCAACATACCATGAATAACGGGAATTATTTCCCCCACAACTGAAAATAGAATATAAATTTGGTAACACTTTACAATAAGGTTCATTAGTTAACATGAACTAAGTATGAACAATACTTCTACAGCATTTGTTAATCTCAGTTAATGTTAATTTTGGCATCTACTAATGCATTATTAAAATCACAAGTTGTGTTTGTTAACATTAATGCACTGTGAACTAACATGTATAAACAATGAACAACTGTATTTTCATCAACAAAGATTAATAAAGACTGTAATAAATGCATTGTTCATGTTTGTTAATACAGTACATTAATGTTAATATATGACACCTTGTTGCAAAGTGTTACCAGAAATGTACGTCTCGTTCAGTCAAACTGAGAGATCAGACTTATGTTTAGAGATTCAATCTTTTTGTGAGGAACTTCCCAAAGGTCTAATACTGTGTTATCTAGTCTTCTATGCTCTGGGTCTCACTGATATTATAATGCACACTTTTCTACAAGCAAATTCAGCCTGCAGCAAAGCAATCCTTTGTCTCTGCATTATATGGTAAGTTAGAACATTTTACTTTATGAATATGAATTTGCAGCGTGTTTTATTGGTTTCCAGAGTTTGAAATAAATCTTCGGTTTTGATTGCTTTGTTTTTAATTAGTCAGGGCTCAGCGTTCAGAGAACTACTGCAGAATCCAGCGGTGTGATTTTAGTGGTCTATAGGTAAACTGGTCAAGCTGTTATTAATAAACATAAAAAAACTGTTATTATAAAATACCAACTTTTCAGGCAAAACAAAAACCCAGTAAACCTCATATATATATATATGTGTGTGTGTGTGTATGTGTGTGTGTGTGTGTGTGTTGTGTGTGTGATATAGTATATTTAAATATCATGTATTGTTCCTCAAGGTTTTGAGCCCCAATTAAAAATGTAACAAGTGCCATTTATTTATATAGAATAATACACAAACATCCTTTACAGTCAAAATATTTCACAAAATGGTGGTTTCAAAATATGAAGAAATAAATATATAGACCACGTCTTGAATAGTTGATCAAACACATTGGTTGTTAAACTCTTCAGAATATGTTTACTGTTAATGTAATGAAAACCAAATAATGTAATATATAAAATATTGTCCATATAACAAAAGCAACAATACAAAAAAAAATACAACAATTACAAGTGAAGTTAGTTTTCATAAAAGCTCAGATGAATCAGATGCACCGAGTTTGAGTTTTTGTTTTAATGCAATTCAATTCAGACATTTTCAAGAGTTACGAGCTTTAAGTTTCCCAAAGTATCCAAACATATTTAAGCACGACTCTGTGCAGTGCTAATTATTACAAGGGCCTGAATTTGAATTCTGCAATGTATTATAAATGATCTTACAGACTGTGTTAACACAGCATAAATCTGCTTCCAGCAGTGCTGTAGAGCTCAGTCGGACCGCTGAGACACCGCCTAAAGATCCAGTGGACTGTTCTCAGTCTGAATGGTCCTCATGGACACGCTGTGACCCCTGCCTGAAGAAGAGGGTGAGGTTTGCTCATGAACACGTTTAAACAGAATCTATATTAATAATGTTGATGATAGCTTACTGCAAATCTTTCTCTTTTTAAAACATATAAACATTTAAACATTTGTGACTACTGTCCACAAAACCAGTCATAAGGGTCATTTTTTTTAATTGTGATGATTTGTTATGAACTTGTCTGAGATACAACTATTTGACAATTTGGAATCTGAGGGTGCAAAAAAAATCTAAATATTGAGAAAATCATCTTTAAAGTTAAACAATGAAGTTCTTAGCAATGCATATTACTAATCAAAAATTAAGTTTTGATATATTTACGGTAGGAAATTTACAAAATATCTTCATGGAACATGATTTTTACTTAATATCCTAATGATTTTGGCATAAAAGAAAATTAATAATTTTGACCCATACAATGTATTTTTGGCTATTGCTACAAATATCCCCAGCGACTGCTTTTGTGCTCCAGGGACACATTTCATCTTTACAGCAGGGGTGTCAAACTCAGTTCCTGGAGGGCCGCAGCCCTGCATAGTTTAGTTCCAGCCCTGCTCCAATACA
This sequence comes from Gymnocypris eckloni scoliostomus, assembly GCA_027564155.1. Lineage (NCBI taxonomy): Eukaryota > Metazoa > Chordata > Actinopteri > Cypriniformes > Cyprinidae > Gymnocypris > Gymnocypris eckloni. Next base: position 31,207,627 of record CM050422.1, read on the forward strand.
CATACCATGTAGTTTTCAAATAAGCCTTAATGACTTGATTAGCTGGATCAAGTATGTTTAATTAGGGTTGCATCTAAACTGCAGGGCTGTGGCCCTCCGGGAACTGAGTTTGACACCCTGCTTTACAGCATAGCACACAGTTCCAACGTCACGTGACTGTCTTTATAAACGTGTTTTCTAAAAGTGAGAGATGAATCTTTTGAGTCTCATCTTCAGTATCGCCCACGCTGGTCCAGCCGGCTGAGTTTGGAGGAGATCCGTGTCATGATCAGGACCGAGAGGATGAAGCCTGCACTGCTCCAGCGCGATACTCCTGCCAGAAACCCACTCGTCCATGCCAGGGCTTTCACTGTACTGTCACAGGTGACCGTCACATCACCGTCAGTGCCTGAGCAGCTCAGAAAACCACACAGAGAATGACATTTATAAAGCCCATTTATATTAACTGGGCGTTTTTGGTCCAAAAACAATACGCATTTGAACACAAATGATATAAGGCAAAGTGATAACATATCCTCGTTTGTCCTACGGCCCATGATGCTTTGCACGGATTCTGAGAGTAACTTAAACTGTAAACAATCAGCGAAAGGTTTGCTCTACGAGGGCAATAAGCATTTTCGAAAACTGGGACAATAAGGTGGCATTATTCTATTCACCCTTCAATCATCAAACATTAAAATTCACTTTAAAAAATGTCAAAGGATTACCATATTGTTTTCAACATACCATGAATAACGGGAATTATTTCCCCCACAACTGAAAATAGAATATAAATTTGGTAACACTTTACAATAAGGTTCATTAGTTAACATGAACTAAGTATGAACAATACTTCTACAGCATTTGTTAATCTCAGTTAATGTTAATTTTGGCATCTACCAATGCATTATTAAAATCACAAGTTGTGTTTGTTAACATTAATGCACTGTGAACTAACATGTATAAACAATGAACAATCAACAAAGATTAATAAAGACTGTAATAAATGCATTGTTCATGTTTGTTAATACAGTACATTAATGTTAATATATGACACCTTGTTGCAAAGTGTTACCAGAAATGTACGTCTCGTTCAGTCAAACTGAGAGATCAGACTTATGTTTAGAGATTCAATCTTTTTGTGAGGAACTTCCCCAAACCAGAAGAGCATCCCATCATTTAAAACACTGTAGAATAAATTCATTAGATTCATTTCAGTAGATGATTTCCTTATAAACTCAGTCAAAGTGTTATTGTAACAGAAGCCATGTAAAGACAGGCTGTGTGTGGCGTAACAGGTCGCTGTGTGCTGGAGGCTCTGCGCTGTAACGGTGATGATGACTGTGGGGATGGATCCGATGAACTGGGCTGTAATAAAGTGTACAAAGCCTGTAAGCAGCCAACCGAGGAGTATTATGGAATCGAGAATCTTGCCAAAGGGTGCGTGTGTTTAATACACTCCTGTACTGACATACTAACATACAGTAAGGGCCTGCATTTCCTTTAGTCCTGCTAATATCATGTTTGTTTGCTTATGATTTTACCTTTAGTGCATATAGTAGCTTTGTATGCAGTACTGACCATCTTAAATTGTTATCTAAGTATATTCTTTAAAAAAGTACATTATAAATCATGTTTTATCACTTGTCATGCTTTAGAGAATTACACCCATTTTGACATGTTGACTAACACACTAAAGCGCAGGTAAAATATTGATTATAATTGTAGTGTTGTTTGATACTGCATTTGAAGTTAACAAATTTTAAATGTAAGACATTTCAACTTTACAAATGTGACCCTGGACCACAAAACCAGTTATAAGCATAATTTGTTTTTCAAAATTGAGATTTATACATCATCTGAAAGCTGAATAAATAAGCTTTCCTTGTTTGTTATGATCGGACAATATTTGGCCGAGATACAACTATTTGTAAAATCTGGAATCTGAGGGTGCAAAACAATAAAAATATTGAGAAAATCATCTTTAAAGTTGTCAAAATGAAGTTCTTAGCAATGCATATTACTCATCAAAAATTCGTTTTGAAATATTTACGGTAGGATATTTACAAAATATCTTCATGGAATATGATCTTTACTCAATGCCCTAATGATTTTTGGCATAAAAGAAAAATCAATCATTTTGACCCATACAGTGTATTTTTGGCTATTGCTACAAATATACTTGTCCAGACCCTTGTCATTTCTAGACTGGACCACTGCAATGCTCTTCTGGCTGGACTTCCAACAAACACAATCAAACCTTTACAAATGATTCAGAATGCTGCAGCATGATTGGTCTTCAGCGAACCCAAAAGAGCCCATGTTACACCTCTCTTTGTCTCCTTGCACTGGCTCCCGGTTGCAGCTCGCATCAAGTTTAAGACACTGATGCTTGCATATAGAACAGCCACAGGGTCAGCACCCACCTACTTCCAATCACTTATAACAATCTACATCCCCTCAAGAAGCCTGAGATCTGCGAGTGAGCGACGCCTCGTGGTGCCATCACAGAGAGGCACAAAATCACTTTCCAGAACGTTTTCATTCACCGTTCCTGTCTGGTGAAATGAATTTCCCACCCTCATCCGAAATGCTGAATCCCTGACAATCTTCAAGCGACACCTGAAAACTCATCTCTTCCCATCATCACTTGACTTCATCATAAAAAAACAAACAAAAATAACCCTTCGCTCTCTTTCCTTTCCTTTGCTTTCTTTCCCTTAACCACTCTCCCTGTCTGGCTAGAATTTGCTCTGAACAATGCCTAGAAATTTGTATTACAAGCACTTCCTATGTCTGAGTTTAACTCTTTATAATGTATCGCTTATTGTATTCCTCAATTGTAAGTCACTTTGGATAAAAGCATCTGCTAAATGAATAAATGTAAATGTAATAGACCAGCGACCTAAGACTGCTTTTGTGCTCCAGGGTCACAAATGTGTAATGACAATTATATTTACATAGCATGCAAGTTTCAATGGAAATTACATAAAAGTAAATTTTAATCATATCATACACAACAGAAGTAATTTAAGTTCCTATCAACAGTTTATTGAAATTAGATTTTTGCTAAATAATATGTGACCAGATAGTAATAGGTAACCAGATTAATCAGATGTCATCATGCATACCATGTTTGAGAATGCATTACATTTTCTGCAGCCTATAAAACATTTGGCCTAGCATTTTTTTTCAGTGTGTTAGGCTGATGATTCACACTACGGTACTTTATGCTTTTGTCCAGTTTTCATGTATGCTTATAATATTTCTATATTGCAGGTGACATTCATTAATTTAAGGATATTATGTTTGTTTGTTCCTGTACTTGAGCCAAATGCATAAACTGATTCTATTATGGATCAGGTATTTGGAGATAATCTCTTCTTCATTCTCAGATTCAACATTTTGAATGGTAAACTGGAAGCAGTGGTGCTCGACAATCGATACTACGCTGGCGGCTGCTTGCCTCATTTTATACAAGATGTTCGCTACAGGAAGCCATATAATATACAGCAGTACACAATAGAGGTACTTTGCATGTTATGAAAGCAGCAGTACAGAATATTAGTGTTTTGCGCATTTGAAGCATTGTGTTTCTGTGTTTTGAAGCACATATTAAACTGGCCAAGTCATGTGATTTCAGCAAACGAGGCTTTGTTGCTTCGAACAGTTTTTAAAATTTGATGGTTTTTCACTAGAGGCATTGATCTGAAACTTGAACCATCCATCCATAGTCTAAAATATATTTATAGCTCATCTTGGCTCAGTTTTATAATGTTGGTTCGGTTCTCTTTCAGTTGGTCACTCTGAGTCACGTCGGATGACTGACAAAATTGGGATCTCGCCAGAGAGACCTATCCACTTTGAGTGTAACTAAACGAGCCAATGGATATTGGCATGCGATAATTCGCATCCAGCTGCCGCTGATCACAGCGTGAGTATAAGAGGCAGCATGGTGCAGGTGCACCGCATTAATCCTTTCGCTTTGGAGCCGAGTGGTAGTGGTTGAAGCTACTGCTCTCCTTTCCACAAAAGAGTGTTCTGGAAACGAGTGCGGGCGTTACGGCGCAGCAGCGGTGGTCACGGTCGTACGGAAAAGAAAGATCATCTTCCTGCTGACAGCCACACCAGGAGTGTGGCCAGCTCCTGCATGCTTCAGCTCTAAAAGAGCATTTCTCTAAAAGAGCAGCACTGGTGATCGTGTCTTTTTAAAGATGTATTATCACCCGTGCGTTTCTGGATGTGGTCCTTATCTGGCGCCTCAAGACGGTCACTATTGCTGCCTCGCGTGCCCAGGCATTCAGCACGCTGAGGAAACTTTCGTGAATGGTTCATGTTCTTCTTGTGGGGACATGACCATCTCTGAGTTTGGTAATGTCAAACATGGTTTGTTGCACAACTTCTGCCTTTGCTGCGATCTGGCGTTCATCCCGGCACCCCAGGTGGCGCTGCATCCAGTGAAGTCAGAGGTGATTTGAGAATTATGGTGAGGGCTTTCCCAAGTGGAGTTCCTCACCCCTCAAGCTCTCAGCTGCCGGCGGGGGTGCCGTTGGATCAGACTGGGACCTTTGTAGAGGTGCTCATGTGGAATCCTCCACCGCAGACCCCCATCATTCGAGGTTGGACGAGTGGTTTCTCGGTGGGGGTCGTGCTGGTTCTCAGCGACCCCCTCTGGTGCCATTCTTCCCGGAAGTGCATGAGGAGCTTACAAGATCGTGGAAGGCACCTTTCACTGCTCGAAGCAAATCTTGTGGCTCCTCCCCCCTCACCCCCCTTGATGGTGAAGCCGCTTTGGGGTACACAGGCATACCCTCTGTGGAGCGGTCTGTGGCCATGCAACTATGTCCAACAGCTGCCACCACTCTGCGGGGTGAGCCGAGTCTCCCCTCACGGGGCTGTAAGTATTCATCAGGCATATCTGGCAGTGTTTATAGAGCTTGTGGGGAGGCGGCTTCTGCCCTACATGCCATGGCGTTACTGCAGGTCCATTAGGCCAAAGCCCTGAGAGACCTGCACGAGGGTGGTTACGACCTGATGGTTCTACACGAGCTGCGTGCTGCGACGGACCTCACGCCCCGAGCAACGAAGGCGACCTCACAGTCTCTGGGTCATGTGATGTCCACGCTTGTGGTCCAGGAGTGCCATCTCTGGCTGTGTCTGGCCGACATGAATGCTCCCGTGTTGCAGACCGGCCTCTTCGGCGACGCTGTCGAGAGCATTGCCCAGCAGTTTTCGGCAGCACAAAAGCAGACTGAGGTGATCAAACACAGAGCACCCCTCTTGCCCATTCGTGGAACCAGGTAAGGGCTGTAACACTTAAGTCCCTGCTTCAAGTCGTCACATGCCAGGCTGTCACAAGCCTCAAGCTGGGTTCCTGCGTTTCCTCCCGCATGAGGAGGAATTAGGTGAGTGTTACATTTCACACTCAGACCCTGCCCCCTGCCGTCACAGGCCAGGCCATCACAGGCCCTGGGCCGGGTCCCTGTATTCCACCTCGCTGCCCCACCGCGGGTACGTTGGTGGTTCCGCTGGCACGGTCACGGTGTAGACCACTGGAACCAGTTGAGCCCTTAGTTGCAGTTGGAACAAACTACTGGTTCGTCTGGCCAGAGGGGAACTGGCCCCCTGACTGAGTCTGGTTTCTCCCAAGGTTTTTTCTCCATTCTATCACTGATGGAGTTTTGGTTCTTTGCCGCTGTCGCCTCTGGCTCGCTTAGTTGGGGACACTTCATTTCCAGCAATATCTACGACTTGATTCCACAGATACTATTTAAACTGAACTGAGCTGGACGATGTCATCACTGAATTCAATAATGAAATGCCTTTAACCGAAACATTGAGTGTTTAATCTTGTCATTTGACATTATTGACATTACATTTGACATTAATGACACTGTTTCCCTATTTTTTTCCTATTTCCCTATTTTAAAATTGTGCAGTTGCTTTGTTACAATTTGTATTGTTAAAAGCGCTATATAAATAAAGGTGACTTGACTTGACTTGACAGTCTCTTGGAGCCTGGCTAGTGCTCCCCAGTCCGGTCCCCTAGATTGGTTTGCAGCATTCGACCTGAAGGACGTGTACTTTCATGTCTTGATCCTCCCATGACACAGGACATTCCTGCGATTCACGTTCAAAGGTCGGGCATATTAGTACAAGGCTACCCCTGTCGCCTTTCATCTTCATCAAAGTCGTGGAGTCAGCCCTTGTTCCCCTGAGAGAATAGGGTGTGCTCATCCTTAACTACCTTGATGACTGTCTCATTCTTGCACATTCTCACGAGCAGTTGTGCGCACGCAGGGACCTGGTGCTCAGGCATCTCAGCCAGTTGGGTCTTCGGGTCAACTGGGAAAAGAGAAAACTCATGCAAATGCAGAGGATATATTTTCTCCCCCCTGAAGGAGGGAACGGAGATGTAACGTCCCGTCGCCATAGTGGCTGTACCACCGCTGTAAGACCGGGGCACACAGTCTCGGCTCCTCAGCGAAAAACTGTTGTGTGTTTGCACGCGCTCTCCTTTTATACCCGCACCACGGGGCGGGGTGCACGTGGCGAAACACGCACGCCAACTGTCATTGGCTTGTTTTGTTAACACTCGAAGGTGATTGGGGTCTCGGGCGAGATCCCATTAGTCAGTCACACTGACGTTACGTCTCCGTTCCTTCCTTCAGGGAACGAGGGTTACACAAGTAACCGAGACATTACATACGTAACCAAGACGTTTCACAGAAAAACAGGTGGGTATGATAAAAAAATGGAGAGTTGATTGTTTCCAATTGATCTAGATAGCCACACCTTACCTAAAACACATAAAACAAGCACTACAAATGAATAAAAAAACACAAATTATTAGGATGGTCTCTATTACCCCTTCACCACCTCCCACCAGGTCTATAACAGCTGATAACTTTGCAACTTTTTTTACAAACAAAACTAAAACAATCAGCAGTCAGTTTTCACCTCCACTCACACAGGACCCCAAACCAACTAGATCCACTGCTCAAACTCCCATCTTCTCCTTCTGTCCCCTCACTGAGGCGGAAGTATCCAAACTTCTCCTCTCCAGCCATCCTACAACATGTCCTCTAGACCCTATCCCCTCACACCTTTTCCAAGCAATCTCTCCCGCACTCCTACCAGCACTCACACACATTATCAACACATCTCTCCTCACAGGCATCTTCCCCACTGCATTCAAGCAGGCTCGGGTAACCCCACTGCTCAAAAAACCTACATTAAACACTTCTCTTTTAGAAAACTACAGACCTGTCTCTCTCCTTCCATTCATAGCCAAAACACTCGAACGAGTTGTCTTTAACCAGGTCTCATTGTTTCTTTCACAGAACAACAAACTGGACAATAAACAGTCAGGTTTCAGGAGTGGCCATTTAACTGAGACTGCTCTACTCTCAGTCACTGAAGCCCTGCGAGTTGCAAAAGCCAATTCCAAATCATCAGTCCTCATTCTGCTGGATCTCTCTGCCGCTTTTGACACAGTCAATCATCAGATCCTCCTGTCCACCCTCTCATCACTGGATATCACTGGGATTCCACTTCGCTGGTTTGAATCCTATCTCACTGGTCGGTCTTTCAGGGTAGCCTGGGGAGGGGAGGTATCCAAAGCACATAAATTGGTCACTGGGGTTCCCCAGGGATCGGTTCTTGGACCCCTCCTCTTCTCCACATACACTACATCACTGGCTCCCATCATACAGGCACATGGCTTCTCCTACCATTGCTATGCTGATGACACACAGCTCTATCTCTCATTTCGACCAGATGATCCAACGGTAGCTGCACGGATCTCAGGCTGCCTGGCGGACATCTCGGCTTGGATGAAAGAAAACCATCTACAGCTCAACCTGGCAAAGACTGAGCTTCTTGTCTTCCCTGCAACTCCAGCTCTACAGCATGATTTCACGATTCAGTTAGGTTCATCAACAATTACCCCATCAGCTTCGGTCAGAAATCTTGGTGTAATCTTCGATGACCAGCTGACCTTCAAAGAGCACATTGCAAAGACTGCTCGATCTTGCAGGTTTGCACTTCACAACATCAGAAAGATCAGGCCCTTTCTGACAGAGCATGCTGCACAACTTCTTGTCCAGGACCTTGTCATTTCTAGACTGGACTACTGCAATGCTCTTCCAGCTGGACTTCCATCAAACACAATCAAACCTCTACAAATGATTCAGAATGCAGCGACACGACTGGTCTTCAACGAGCCCAAAAGAGCCCATGTTACACCTCTCTTTGTCTCCTTGCACTGGCTACCAGTTGCAGCTCGCATCCAGTTCAAGACACTGATGCTTGCATATAGAACAACCACAGGCTCAGCACCCTCCTACTTCCACTCACTATTACGAATTTACATCCCTCCAGAAGTCTGAGATCTGCTAGTGGCGGCCTTGTGGTACCATCACAGAGGCTCAAAATCACTCTCCAGAACATTCTCTTTCACCGTTCCTGGCCGGTGGAATGATCTTCCCACCCCATCCGAAATGCTGGATCCCTGTCAATTTTCAAGCAACAACTGAAAACTCATCTCTTTCAACTCTACTTGACTACTTAAAAAAAAAAAAAAAAATTCTTTCACTTTTTCAAAATCTTCATCTTTCTCTTTCTCTTTCTCTCCTTCTCTTGTTAGCTTGTACTTATTTGAACAATGCCTGAGACTTGGTGTTATTGGCACTTCCTCTGTATGTTTGCCTCTTCAAGATTAATCGCTTTATGTACTCCCCAATTGTAAGTCACTTTGGATAAAAGCGTCTGCTAAATGACTAAATGTAAATGTAAATGTAAATTTATTATTTTGCTAAATGTAAATGTAAATGTAAATGTAAATTTATTATTTTGCTAACCAAGTAATTGGCAAATTATTTGGACTATTTATCAAATTTGTATATTTTATTAATTTATCTTGCTGCATGTTTTAAATAATAAAGTGAACAGTGACTTAAAATACATAATATAAATGGGGCAATAATGGGCTAATTTGATCAATAATGTAGGTAATTCAGCAATCTTATGGTTTTATTGAATAATACTATACAAAATACCTATTGTAATAGTATGTGCTGTTTTATACTGGCTGAAACAAATGTGAATTAAAACATTTAATTCACATTAAGAATGTTTTCCTTCATTTTAGTTAAATCATGGTCATGTTTTACTGATTCTTTCCTTTGTTTTAGTTCAGTCCATTATTAGTTGTCCATTATTGAACTTAATTAAAAGAAGAGAATGTTTGGCCACAATTATGGCCACAATTTAACTAAAACAAGGGAAATAATTAATAAAACATGGCCACAACGTTTCCTTTATGGGGGAAGCTTTGACCTTCTTATTGACATTAGCTCTGATAAAAGGATTCATAAATACAGAAACCACTGTGAATGCTTTTGCACCTGAGCAGCTTGAATCTTTATACTGCATCTATACATACTTCTCTAATACAAGTTAACTATGACTCTAGTAACAACTAAATGCTGATTCAGAACTTTGGCTTCTGTTTTTAAACTATATGTGAAATCATTTTCTTTGTTGTTCCCAGACAAAAGGCTCTTATGATTTCACACTGGAGGCATATGAATCGTACAATGAATACTTCAAGAGTGAAACAAAGGCAACTTTGTCCAAGACCAGCGTCTCATTTGGAATGAATCTGCCTAATGTTTTTGAGTTCGGCTTTAAATATAATGACCACAAGTACAAGAAGACCGTGACAAAGATACGCAACTTTTCAGGGACGGTAAGTAGGTTTTCTGTGACTAAGGGGAAACTTAGTTTGAACTATATTCATTAATTTATTGGGATTAAAAGACTTTTACATTTTATGGTTTTGTCCAGAATTCATAATCTAAATAGATGTTAGGTGGTTTCTTAACTCTTTGGTGTTGTTCACTAATTTTCTTTACTGACAAAAACAACAGTTTTGCTTTTATAATTTTATTGTAATATTTTTTTTTACCTCATTGGAATTGCACAAACAAATTGACAGGAATCAAAAGGTTAAATGGTCCTGAAAAGCATAGTCACACTTATTTGTACTGTTCACAGTCAAAAACGGCATAATGGAAATGAATGCGAAGTGAATTTCATTTAATGGCAGTGTTCGGTACTGTTAAGTTAACCCTCAACTTTGCAACAAAACTTGTTTCCATTTATAGCTTTGATTTTCTCACAGTTTTAGAGTAAAACCTTTAAGAAAATACATATATTTTTTATATTTTATATTTCATTAATTAATCCCAATTTCTCTCAATGCAGGGAGAGACGTCAGTGAACCGTAATAAAAAAGTGATAATTTATAAAACATTTACTTCAAACTAAGTATAGTTCAAATCTATTAACATATTTACTGACATGTGGCTGGAGACTTACTGATAGACTATATATAGAATTAAACTTTATTTGGAGTACTACTTGTGCACAACACACGTCTTAATATTAAGCCTAAAATGTATTTTAATATCACTATAGATGAAGATTGTATGATCTTTGAATAATACCGGTCTTTAAATGCAAGATATTTCAAGTGTACCTAAAGTATACTTGCAATAGTTCCACTATAGCACAATCAAATATACTTCAGTGCATCTTCAGTTGGAATTTAGCACTGCTTCCGCACAATTAAAGTGCATTAAGTACTAAATTGATTGTTCCAATTTAGCAGACTTTTAAGTATAACAGTTTACTACTTATAAATATACTTATTTGAAATAGTAACTAAGATATTTCTTTGTAAATTTAAAAGAAATATGTTGCTTTACTAGTTACGTGAAAAAGTCATCTGATTGCGTAACTCATGTTACTTATAGTGCGTTACCCCCACTATAGCTGGCTTTAGCAGACACCATTGAGAAAATAAGGAAATGTAAAATTTTCCCCACCAACATTTTTATGGGCTTGCATGCCTTTTATTAGGATAGGACAGTAGTGAGATGAAAGCATTGGGTGGAGCGAGGGGAGCAGGATCAGGACCTCGAGACAGGAATCAACATGGACGCCGTGAGCGCAGTTGAGCTGTGTGTCAACGCACTAACCATGAAGCTATCGGTGCCAACCCTGCCAATGTTTTATCAAAGTTGCCAGCCGCCAGCAGCAATTTTGACAATTTTCACAAAACTTTTCACCAAAAAATAGCATTGGGTCAAATTTAAAATGATCAAAACATAAATGGAGTATATCCAATCCACAAACACCCCCAAAGCCCAGACATTTTATTTGGTTACAAGGCAGTTTTGATGATGTTTATTGTTTTACATATCAAGACCAAGTTCAAATAAGTATCTGCTTACATCTGTTTGTATTTACACGCTGGCAAGTCATAATTACGATGTCTGATGTGTTCAGATCACTAAAAGGTACCTTCTCTCCACAAGATTTTATTTAAATGTACATCTGAAATGGATCGATAATGTTCATCAATCGTAATTGTACAATACTATCATAAATTGTAATTGTACAATACTATAATATTTTGTAGATATGTGCAACTTAGATTTGTTTTCTCTCTGAAATGCCCCCAACTCCAAAATGCTGGGCTTAAAGAAAATTCTGTTGCACTCATAATTATGACATTGTGGTGGCGTTTATGTGTGTTCAGCTCATAAATACAATCTATCTGATCTGAGGATCATAGTGTTTCTGCTTCTACATTTGATCCTGAGATTCTGTACACTTTCTGACGATGTGTAATAACGCACACTACCGTACAACAGTGAACACATGGAAAGTTTGAGAATTCCATCAATGGCAGGAAAAATGTATTATATTAATAAAAGAAGATATCCTGAAAAGACTGTGAAGCCAATCATGATTTTATTCTGTGTTGTCCTCAGAAAAAGAAATTTATCCGAGCTCACGCTGAACTTGAGGTAGTGCGCTATGCTTTAAAGACATCAGACCTGATGTTACACCCTGAATTCATGTCCCGCTTGCAAGCGCTGCCACTGGAATACACATATGGAGAATATCGGCAGCTCTACAGTGACTTTGGAACACATTTCATCAGAGAGGCGACTCTCGGAGGAGATTTTGAATATACTATTGTCTTGAATGATGAGACATTAGAGAAACTTGGTAGGTAAAAGCATGTGATCAAAGCAAGGACAACCATGTTATTCCAAAGGCTGAGCCTATACTGAATGTATTGTCTTTCATTATAGACTACAAGCTTGAAGAGATCAAGAATTGTGTACAAGTTGGTCTTAAAGTTGGAGCCCAAATTAAGGGGGTGTATGTGGCTGTGGGATTATCACTTGGTGGCTGTAAAGGCTTGCTAGATGAACTTGGAGGTAAGTCAAAGCCACAACTCGGAGGCTCAGACCGAACAACTTATAAGGTGAAGTGTGCAACTGTTTGATGTTACAATACTTTCTCTAACCTGTGCAGACCTCCAAATGTGCAGAGACTTCATCCTAGTGTTTAGAAACAACCTTTAATTCCATTACCTGCTTGTAGAGCACATTATCTTCTTAAATGTCACTAATGTTTGTTTAAAATCAGCATATGTGTTCTCGCAGATGTCATACATCAAGGCGTTCCATTACACTATTGCAGACCAAGCGATAATGGAAGGTTATTGTAATATTTCACGCTTTGTACTATAATCTTTTCCCATCGGAGAATGAGAGATGAGGTAATATAGGCCTTTTTGAGGCCTTGAATTCAACCCTCCACCAACGGCATCTCTCATCATGACGCTGGTTAGCCTCTTGATTTCGAGGCGTGGCTTTGGAGAGTGATTTGCAGGGAGGATGGGATCTTATGCTTTCACAGTTAGCCTGCTCTTGGTAGCCTTTCCGAAATCGCCTTGCTTACCTTTAAGAATACTGTTTTTCTGGCTATTCAGATTCCAGTAAAGCAAGGGAAATGGTGGAAGATGTGTTAATTGTGGTCAGAGGTGGTGACAGTGAAGTCTCAAGTCTAGCTGCAAAACAGCTGCCAACTCCAGACGTCATGAAGCTGTGGGGCGATGCTGTGTTCTACAATCCAGATTTTATTACCAAGAAGATGGTAGTGACTTCACTTGCAGTCTTTTATTATTTTTATATTTTATTTATTAATTATTTATTGAATTGCTCAATATTTTACACAAGTAGCCAGGTGGTGATAAGGGCGGCAATCAGCCCTGAAAAAAACCCCGGTGCAAAACATTTATTAAACAGAAACGGTGGTGCGTTGAACACCGTTCTGATGACGCAAGTGTAGAAACTATGGCAGCTGAGAAGGACATTCTTTCTGTTCTTTTTGAAGAATTTTCGGAGCCTGATGAAATCAGTATAAATACATGTTTAATACTGCAAAATACGCTCGATGTTACAGTCACTGCCCTTGCCGTCCAGAATAAAAGAGAATATCCCAATCCAGTGAAGGTACTTGTGGAAACCGTGGTTCCTAATTATTGTGATCCAACATTAAACTCGCATTTCAGGATGAAAAGACAAACATTTCAGGTGAAGAATAATCCACTTCTTACCTCCGAGACTGTGTTATGATCTATATGACCGTATTATTTTTATTGTGAGTATTAGGCTTATCATTATTGCTGATCACTGTTGTTGTGCTGTGATATTGTAATATTTACCATTATATTATCAGAGGAGCATAGAAAAGTTTATGAAACTCCACAATACACAAGCAAAATATATAAATATGTAGGACTATGGTATTTTTGAATTAATCAGTGTCTAGCACACCTTCCTAAGGAAAGGATGGAGCAGAAGACAATTACTACATGATATTTAGACAGACTTAAAGAAGTTCCAGATCTGTAACGTTACTTGTGCTCTTATTATTTCAGTTATTTTGCCTTTAATGTAAACAAACATGTGCAAAAAATATACTTGCTCTTGTGAATTGGTTTTGATGTTAATTACATTTACTTACAAATTCATCATTATCATCATGTTGATATGCTATGCTACTATAAATCTCTTAAGACAAACATGTCTTCTAGTATATTCAATTGTTGCGTATACCGCGCTGCAGCGGACACATATTAAATGACTTCACTTGGACACATTGTGCGAGCGGTCTCTTTAATACCGCGTGGTTTATACATGTTCCTGATGATTGGGATGAGATTTTGACACACCCACCAAACAAAAACATATCTCAAACCCTGTTGCACACCGTTTCCAAGAAACCTGTCGTTCAACCCGGAAACCGTAGCAAAACGTTGAACGTGCCCAAGGCCTTCACTAGAAACTTCCAGGCAAATGTGTTGTTGCTGGTTGGAGATAAAATCTGCAGGACATCCAGAAGCAGGGCTGGACACCCCTGGCTTAGTAGATTAAATATTACATACATTAATATTCTTCATTCTCCGAACCACTTGTCCTCTGTAGGGTTGCAGGGCTTCTTTTACTGTGTGACTTAATTTTACTTTGTAAAATCCTGTAATGTACTATTAAGCTGTTTTGTTTTTACAGATAGAACCACTCCATGAGTTGGTGCCATCCCGTGACCCAAATGCTAACATCCTGAAGAAAAACCTGAAGAGAGCTCTGTCAGAGTACCTGAAAGAAATCAGCTCCTGTCGCTGCTCGCCCTGTCTTAACAATGGCATGGCAGTGCTCAAAGGTGAGAATAATCAGAAAACACTGTCTAAAAAAGAAGTTATTTTCATTGAGAGTTCTAAAATGGTGTTTCTAAACAAGATCAAGTTCTACAAACAAGAGCATTTTAAAGGAAAACATACACTTATTAATTAAGAAAAACTGAAAAAATATCTTACTTTGATAAATGGGGGCTATTTGGAATAATTGACTTTTTTCAGGTAGTATCTCAAGTGTTGGAAGTTCCTTTAATCGTTAGGATATTTTTTTTCTTAGGCACAAGGTGTGTTTGTATTTGCCCAGCTGGTTTCAGAGGAGTGAGCTGTGAGATAACCAAACGAAAAGGTTTGTCTGTGTGGCCTGTTATCTATAAAAGAGGGATGCAAATGCTGCACTAGGTGTGGATGTCCATTGAGTTAGAGAGTTTTCCTATATGACATTTTATGATTCAGAAAGGATGCTTGTATTAGTATGATGATCTTCTCTTTTATTTAATCATTTGATAAAATAATGCTGTCATTGTCAATGGAAATTATACAGCATCGGTTTTAAAGTAGTTTATAGTACATGGCATTGCATAGCATGAATATTGTTGGCTCTTGTGAACAATTGCATGTGATATTCTTCACTCTAAAGTCCATTTGGACAAAAGCTTGTGCTATTGTCATATGTTTTTATATTATCCTAACGTTTGCAGCATTAGCAGTAGATGGCAGTTGGAGTTGTTGGTCTTCATGGTCTGCCTGCTCAAGAAGGACCCAGAAACGCACCCGGCAGTGTAACAATCCAGCACCGCAGAACGGCGGAGTAACATGCCCTGGGCCAGAAGAGGAATCAGCTGATTGCTTCTAAAATATCTGCCATTTATCCGTTTCACAAATAATGTAACAAGTAATAGCATTGATTTGAAATGGATAATGCATACTTACAAATATGGTGGGCATATGCACATAAACAATTTTATTTAACCAGAGCTCTAATAAATGTAGAAATTGATGGGAAAATGTTGATTATATGTTGATTATTAAACGTTGATGAAAAATGTTGAATAATGTTCATTATATCATTATATGAAAATATGTCCAGGCCAAATTACACCTCAAAACCAAAAGAGATTATTTAAGAAATGAGATTTAAAATTATTATTATTATCATGATTAATTACTGTAATGTTTCCAGATGTTTTGCTTTGGGGAAAAATGTTGATAAAGTGATAGGTGTAAAGAGTGCCAGCCATACTTAAGTAAAAATTGAAATACCTTAGATCAGCGTTAGGCAACTTCGGTCCTGGAGGGCCGGTGTCCTGCAGAGTTTAGCTCCAACTCTAATCAAACACACCTAAAGAAGCTAATCAATGTCTTCAAGATCACTAGAAAGTTACAGTCAGGTGTGTTTGACTAGGGTTGGAGCTAAACTCTGCAGGACACCGGTCCTCCAGGACCGAGTGTTGTCTATCCCTGCCTTAGGCTGATGATGCACAGAGATCACAATCAAAGTGCACACATCCAGCAGGCAAAAGCTCAATGTGGGTGCTCAACCACAAACAATGTCAGACAAGAAGAGCAAAGTTGGCACACCACAGCTCCAAAAGTAGAAAAATATTTATTTATGTTGTTACCACAGGTGATGTTTCGAGCCTACAAGTTTCGAGCCTAAAGGTCAACTTTGAGCAATATTGCATTGCTACTTTCTCACTGAGAATGGGTAACAAATTTCAATCTGAATACTTTAAATCAGTTGCAGGCCCTGTGTCTCACCTGGTTTCCTGTCGATGGCAACATTAATCAAAGTTGCCCAGTAATATTGCTCAAAAAGTTGCTCTGTGAAGCATCAGCCTTACAGAGACAATAAAGGCAAAAGATGCCAATTTGTGATGCCAATTAGTGAGTAGCACAACTGCACACCTTAATACTGCAATAAATCAAGGTCGACACAACAACCTTAAATACCATCAGAATCATAAAACTTGAAGTAATGATATAGTTTACTGATCTCTGTTAAGAGTGTAATTGATGGCTGAGCAGAGTGACCTATGAACTCTTTGCTGATTGTTGAAGCTGACTTCTGCTGATGAAACTGCTAAATATTTTCTTCAGAATGTTTTTCCTTGATTGATTGGATCTCTCACTCCGGTCTTCATTCATCATAACTGATATTTACATCATAACTATATTTCCATACAAACACCACAATGGCCCATAGACTTCACTTTAAGGAAATATATTGGATGTACTGTATATTATAATTACTTTTATTTTGGTGTGAGACAGACATACAGTTTTTTAGGAAGCATTGGAATCTCCCAATATACTAAATCCCTCAAAAGCATTGGGTAATGATGATCTTCATTACGTCCCACAATACAAGCTTAAATTTCCCAAGCAGACAACCATGACCATTGGACCCTGACCATTGGACCCACACTAAATAAACTAAATATTCACCCACATAAATGACACTTTACATTTTGTGAAGCACTCTTGCTGGTCCTGTTTAGCGAAGCATACAAACATTGCAAATTTTCAGTCCCAAAGTTGTTTTTTGTTGTGTAGTTGTCAAAAGCTAAACATCTTTGTAAATAATTGTATCCATCTGTTGTATCTTCCAATACAGATTGCGCAGAACAGGGCTTGGCAACTCTGGTCCTGCAGAGTTTAGCTCCAACCCTAATCAATACCTCTGCAGGGCAATGGTCCTCCAGGAACAAAGTTAATCAGCCCTAGTCTAGAATGACACTGTCCACATGCTCTCTTGCAATACACAAAATGAACTGTCTTTTGTAAGAGTACCAAATAAAAGTACCAAAAGTAGTCATATGTTTATGTGCTCTACATCTGTATAAGGAACAGACCAACTTAAGAAATTGCAGTTCCATTTCAGTCATTCACTTTCAACGTTATGTCGATACTGACATTAGGGGTCTCATTTGGGAGCCCCAATCACCTCTGAACATTATAAGACATGTCCAATGACTATTGGCAAGTGGAATTTTCATGCCAAGCCACTCCCCCAGGTATACGTAATGGTGGTGTGCAGCCACTCATTCAGATTTTTGCTTCAGAGTTGATTGCTTCATGAGCAAGAGATTCATCACATCGAACAGCATATTCAGTGGTATGTTCGGCCCTGTTCCTAGCACAACTATGTGCTGCGTTCATTCGGGGCTCTTGAAGAGGATGTCGATCACAGCATCAGAGAAGGACTTTTGATTTCTGATGCTGAAGACCCAGCAATGGTGGCTACACACAGTCGGAAGCAGAGTTGATAGCTATGCTCCTCCAGGCTGCCAAGAGCATCGGGCTGGAGGTGAATTTTCCTCCATCCCCGAGCCCTTGAGATTGGATGATTTGTGTCTGGGCACCGGACATGTCTCTCAGCCACGCTCCAAGTACCTTTCTTCCTAGAAGTTCATGAAGAGCTCACTATAACATGGTAGGATACTTATGATGGTGGTGGCTGTCCAAAGCTTGTAAGCTGACGTCAGCTCTGATTGCGATATCCTGATCTATAGAACCTGCATGTCTGGCTCCTGGACAGGATGCGCCAGACCTCGTTAGCCTTTCAAATGCTGTGAAAGACACTATCACTCAGGCCTATCACTAGAGCCCCTCTACTAGGCAGTCCTATGCTCTGAAGGGGGGTTTGTTCAGTGTTTAGTGTTTTTCTCATTGAAAGGACCCCCAAAGATGGTCAGCATCATGCTTTCCTTCCTGCAGGAAAAGTTGGAACAGAGGCTGTCCCACTCCACTTTGAAAGTGTATGTCACCACCATTGCGGCACAATACAATGCAAAAATGGAAGATCCTTGGGGAAACACGACCTGATTGTGAGTTTCCTCAGAGGTTTGAGGTTTGAAGAAATCCTCCCATATCGTACCTCATGCCCTCGTGTGATCTCTCTGTGGTCCTTGCAGGACTATGGAGAGTACACTTTGAACCAATTTACATTTAAAACTGCGCTCCTGGTCGAGTTAACTTCTGTCTAGAGGGTTGGGGTCAATGAATCATGTCTTAAATTTGGGCCAGCTGACTCTCAGTTTACCCAGATACTCTGGCCTGGTTATGTGCCCAAATTTCAAACCACTCACTTTTGAGATCAGGGGGTGAACCTGCAAATGCTGCTCTTGGAGGAGGCAGATCCAACCCGTGTGTTGCTGTGTCCCATTCACACTTTGTGCATTTATGAGGAATGCACATAGAGCTCTGATGCTCAGACCACCTGATTTGCAGGTCAGCAGAAGTCAAGTCAAGTCACCTTTATTTATATAGCACTTTTAACAATACAAATTTTAACAAAGCACTGCACAATATCAAAATAGGCAAATTGTGTCAATAATGTAAAATGACAGGATTTAACACTCAATTTTCAGCTGAATGCATTTCATTATTGAATTTAGTGATGGCATTGTCCAGCTTAGTTCAGTTTAAATAATATCTGTGCAATCAAGTCGATGATTTTGCTGGAAATGAAGATTTGACACAAGGTGAGTCGTACCCCCTAGGGGCTAGAGGTCACTCTACTCTGAGCATTGCTTGCTCTTGAGGATTGGTGTGCGGCTGCTCTCTAGTAGACAGGTGCAGAGCTGCAGACTTGGTAACACCTAATACCTTCGGAAGATTCTATATTCTCCGGGTTAAGCCAGTTTCCTCCAAGTATATTGGTATTAATGGGTAATTTGCAGGAGGAATGGTTTGGTGGCTCTGGCTAGGATATGTGCACCTTACCTTCTTCCAGTAAGTTCCCCATATGGTGAACCCTGGTCGAAATTCCTCCAGCACCCTGTGGCATTCGGAATCAGCGGAGGAGTTCGTTCCCAGGTCCCGTACTTGGGTTGCATGCCATTCATCACCCCTTTTAGTGGACTAGTTGCACATACATGAGATTCCGCTTTGGTAATCCTGTATGTTCTTTTCCTTGGTACAGTTTCCCTTGGTAAACCTGTCTTTCCCTGGACAGTTCTGCTCTCAGTCCCTGTTGTGTTCTCCTGAACTAGGGTCAGGACAGTATGTTAAACTGTCCTGAGATCAGTCTTATGGCTCCTCATCTCAACGATTGCTGAACATTTATTTTGTGAAAATGTCAGAGCATAATTTTTTGCTTCCCTAGCAAGACCCTTGTAATTGATATGTTATCTGGCTTACTGGGCATTGGGCAGGTAACGGATTGAGGTACATCTGTCCTGGCATGCTAGCTTGCCAGCACCTGGGGCCTCGTTTATAAAATGCGCAGAAACCATCCTAAATTTGATCTTTCGCTAATTTCTCAGATATGTGTACATGCGATTCATAGAATGAACATACGAACAAAAATTGCTTTCAGATGTGGAATCTATGAATCGCAAATTATCTTGAACTTGCATGCAATTGAATTATTTCAGCTCTCTGCCTTGAAAACGACTCCTTATTAATGTCATTAACATGTAAAATATCACTAATCATCATAATTTAGAACAGCGAGCTGCAAGAACAGCTTACATTAAAAACTGCAATACTCCGACAATAAAAAGTGCGTATGTCTGCTCGGACCCTGACGTGATGCTACGCACTTTTCCATGTCAAAGACCATCTTTATAAATATGAGCGTTGGCATGTATTTAAGCGTACCCACACTCTACAATCAAATTTGTGTGCAGTGCACGCACACTTTATAAATGAGGCCTCAGGACCATTAATTCTCATAACACAGTCCTGGTTGAGGTGCTTTCCATAGGGCCCCCTAACATAAGTGTTGATGTAATGCTGAATGTGACTGACTGGAAAGGGAATGTCTTGGTTACGTTATGTAAACCTTGTTCGATGTTACATTCCTCATGCCACAACCCTGAACTGCGCTGGATGCCTGGATACTTTTCGGCTCCTCAGCACAAACCTGGATGCACGCCACCCTCTTTTATACCCGTATGTAAGGGGACTGGCTTGGCATGCAAATTGCACTCGCCAATAGTCATTGCCCATTTCTTGTAATGCTCAGTGGTGATTGGGGCTCCCAAGTGACAGCCCTAACATCAGTGTTGATGCAATGTCTCCATTCTCTCCTTCAGGAAATGAGGGTTACAGAACATAACGAGACATTGTTTTTCTTTGAAAATCTTTTTCTTGCTTTAAAATCTCAATCACATTCAAAACCTCATTGCAATCAATAACAAGACATTTTTAAGTGAACTTTTTCTTAAAGTGTATTTTTGTATTTTATTTTGTACGTTATATGTATGTCCTTTTCTGCCCTCATGTTGATATGACAGTATAGAGAGAGACAGCAATTGAAGAGGAATGAGTGGAACATGACCGGAAAAGGACCTCAAGCCAGTACTTGAAATCAGGTCATCCAAAAAAAGTTACATATTTTAACTAAATTGAACAACATTAACTTGTAAAGGTAACCCCAAACCAGCAGACAAAAGCAGACACAAGTGGCATTATGCTAGAATACGACAAGACACTGTCAACATGAGTATATTTAGATTTTAGCAATGTTTCTTCTGATTACTGCTTCCTTGACAAGGCAGGCCACCATCTTTTGGCGGGGGGTTACTGCATTGCCGTTTTCGTGTCTTTGTTCCAGACACACATGGGGACCAGGAGCTCCAGCAGCTCCAGGCTCCATGTGTAGGACCTGACAGAGGGAAAAACCTTGCTTAACATACATGTTCAGATCTTCAGAACTGAGCTTGATAGCGTATTTGAGGCTAAATATATTATATCATTCATCATGTTCAGGAAACAAAATCCAAACTCTAACAAAATTTAAATCATAAATTGTATATAACTTGGTTGCAAAACATGACATATTGCACATTGTATTGGTGGAGAGATAAGTCTCCAAGCCCATTTGAACAGTTGGGCCAGATAAAGGAAAAAGTCGTCAAGTGCAAAGACCGTAAATGTGAGTATTTGGACAGACCCATTCTTTCCCAACCCTTTTCCTCGAGATACGCCAACACTAGTTTACTAGTTAAACAAGGTTGGGAAACCCAGGTTTAGGTCTAATCAGGCTCGAGTCATGTCCTGATCCCATTTTTACTTCTACTATGCTTTATTGACATGTGCATTTCATTTGACACTTTTATTCAAAGCCAATTGCAATGCATTCAAGGTTTGTTTGAAACTGCACGTCAATAAAAACAGTTTTTAAATATATTTAGGATACTTGATTATGATAAGCTGAGCTGCATTTGAAGCTGTAAAATACTTAACAAGCCCTATTTGCATTGGATTAGTATTATCTGGGGACCTCGTGTGATTTGGAAATTACACCCCCCTCTCCAAATCTGAAATTTGTGTGGTGCATTCTCACGGGATAAGCAAAGCTTGTGGTTTTACTCAAATTTACTGACTTGTGTCCTGAGAAAAAAGAAACAAATATAGTTTAATTCCATGTGTCATTTACATTTCACCAGGTTAAAACCTAATAGATCAAGCTTTATGCTTGATTTACAGTATTTCATAGAAGTGAGTACACCCCTGTAAAATAGTGAGTGTACAGCTTTTATAACAGTGTAAATTTGTTGTCCCCTCAAAATAACTCAAACAAATAAGACAAACAGCCATTAATGTCTAAACCGCTGGCCACAAATGTGAGTACACCCCTAAGGGAAAATGTCCAAATTGGGCCCAAAATGTCAATATTTTGTGTGGCCACCATTATTTTCCAGCACTGCCTTAACCCTCTTGCGCATGAAGTTCACCAGAGCTTCACAGGTTAACACTTGAGTCCTCTTCCACTCCTCCATGATGACATCACGGAGCTGGTGGATGTTAGAGACCTTGCGCTCCTCCACCTTCCGCTTGAGGATGCCCCACAGATGCTCAATAGTGTTTAGGTCTGGAGACATGCTTGGCCAGTCTATCACCTTTACCCTCAGCTTCTTTAGCTTCTTTAGTGTGTTTGGGGTCGTTATCATGCTTGGAATACTGCCCTGTGGCCCAGTCTCCGAAGGGAGGGATCATGCTCTGCTTCAGTGTGTCACAGTATGTTGGCATTCATGGTTCCCTCAATGAACTGTAGCTCCCCAGTGCCAGCACCCTCATGCAGCCCCAGACCATGACACTCCCACCACCATGCTTGACTGCAGGCAAGACACACTTGTCTTTGTACTCCTCACCTGGTTGCCACCAAACACGCTTGACACCATCTGAACCAAATAAGTTTATCTTGGTCTCTTCAGACCTCAGGACATGGTTCCAGTAATCATGTCCTTAGTCTGCTTGTCTTCAGCAAACTATTTGCTGGATTTCTTGTGCATCATCTTTAGAAGAGGCTTCCTTCTGGGATGACAGCCATGCAGACTAATCGGATGCAGTGTGTGGCGTATGTTCTGAGTACTGACAGACTGCCCCCCCCCCCACCCCTTCAACCTCTGCAGCAATGCTAGTAGCACTCATACGTCTATTTCCCAAACACAACCTCTGGATATGACGCTGAGCAGTGAGCACGCACACTCAACTTCTTTGGTCGATCCATGGCGAGGCCTGTTCTGAGTGGAACCTGTTAATCCGCTGTATGGTCTTGGGCACCATGCTGCAGCTCAGTTTCAGGGTCTTGGCAATCTTCTCATTGCCTACGCCATCTTTATTTAGAGCAACAATTCTTTTTCAGATCCTCAGAGAGTTCTTTGCCATGAGGTGCCATGTTGAACTTCCAGTGACCAGTATGAGAGAGTGAGAGCGATAACACCAAATGTAACACACCTGCTCCCCATTCACACCTGAGACCTTGTAACACTAATGAGTCACATGACACAGGGGAGAGAAAATGGCTAATTGGGCCCAATTTGGACATTTTCACTTAGGGGTGTACTCACTTTGTGGCCAGTGGTTTAGACATTAATGGCTGTGTGTTGAGTTATTTTGAGGGGACAGCAAATTTACACTGTTATACAAGCTGTACACTCACTACTTTACATTGTAGCAAAGTGTCATTTCTTCAGTGTTGTCTCATGAAAATATATAATAAAATATTTACAAAAATGTGAGGGGTGTACTCTCTTCTGTGAAATACTGTATTTGTAACACCTTGAATTAAGCTGTAAACCCCCTTGCTTGATTGTGCACTATTTTGGATAGGCTATTGCTTGTCTTGTTGTTAAACTCTAGGTCTAGTTGTATGATATATCATAAACATAACAATGTTCCTCACTTCATGCTGGTATACATGTCATCAATTTCCATCTAATCATTGTTTTTGTTTTCGCTCTTCTGATGGTTTTCAGCTTTCTCTTTCTGCAAACTGTATAATTGTATGGTGTATAGCGATATGACCCAGCAGCCCAAATACTATCAAAACACTCCAACACAGTCTCCATTCTTAGCAAAAGATGATAAAAAGGCCCACAGGAAACAAAACGTTTTTTCAAAATAGAAAAAAATAATATACGATCCCACCAAATCCTGGCCAAATCACAGAGCTGCCAATTCGCACGGGGCTAATATAATCACAGGACCTCAAAATATGGTTGGTAATTTGCGTGTAACTTTTTACTTTACAAATTATAGACATGGCCGAATCATAATGGATAAAGATCACAGACAACCTGTACAAATTCTTACAAATGACTAAAGGTCATCCTGTGCGAAAATGGCAATAAACACAAACTTTTGATATCATTATGTCTCTATTAGGTTATGTTCACACTGTGAGTGTTTTGGGAGTGACAAATGTTTATTTAGAATAAAGAATTTGCAGAGACTCTATTGGAGATTGCCTCTTCTGACATACCGCTAGTACTTAAGAGACACGTGTGTAAAATAAGAGTTATACTTTAGGAAAATACATTACCTTTTCTTTCCGTCTCCTCACAGGCCTCACCTCTGTAACCATTTTTACACATACATCTGCAGTCTGTCCTGGAGAGCACTGGAACGCCATTATTCATACAGGGGGCGCAGAGACACGGGTTGAAGTTCTGCATGTACTCTTCCCATGCCATCCTCAGATGGGGCAGCTTTGTACGAAGCTGCTGGGCTGCTGTGCTTAAACGCACCAGCTCATATATCGGTGAAACCTATGATAGGACCACAATGACCATTAAAAACCATTACAATCCGTGCAGCTTACACAAAGAAATAACAATAAATAGAATGTTGTTGATATGAAACATTTCCAAAATAGAGTTTTGAAACAAAAAAAAACATTGCTGAAACATTTATAATTGTTGAATTTGTATAGTAAGTATGCATAGTGCCGTTTCCTTGCCTAAGTTTAGCCTTTTGATTTTTTACATCTAAACAATGATTGACATACTTTGAGCATAATAAATATGCTAAACACCAAAACTCAATTGTGCACAAAAACCAGTAATGTTCTAGTTTGTGACGCACACGTGTTTACCATATGCAATGCACTGTGCTTGTGTTCATATGTGACGTCATTAACAACAGTCTTGCATCACTGAACAAACATGGTTTGAACAGATGAATGTGTGACAAAACTACTATCTTGTTATTCTATCTTTTTTCAATTTTTAATACTGTTTTAAATCCACCTGTTAATCATATACTAATTCCTTCCCATGCTTTATGTGAATCCTTCTTGAGATTTGTCATTGTCAAAATTTCAAAACTAAGGCCGCAGGCGATACTTGCATATGTCGGCTCTTGTGTATCTACCCAGCCATTAGCCTCATGGAAGGTTTTTGATCCTATTTTGCCTCTCCATATCATTGAAATAATTGCCACTCTCAAAACCTCCTCTTGCCCGTAAGATGTGAAACATCCCCGTTTTTTTTTAACTGGTAGTAGATTCTGTTGGGCCTGGTCTGCTATCCCTCTTAAACAAATGTCTACTAACTGGTTTGGTTCCTACATGCCTGAAAGTGGCCACTGTTACCCCTCTACTCAAGAAGCCTTCTTTTTTCATCCCATGTGGTTCCTTATATCTCCAAGATTTAGGAAAAGTTTTTTTTGTGCCAACTTCAGTCATTTTTGAATGAAAATCAAATCTCTGAGATCTTTCTGTCAGGTTTCAAGCCTTTCCACAGCACTGAATCTCCTCTTTTGAGAGTCTTAACTGACATGTATATTGCTACTGAAGCAGGAGACTGTGATTCTGGTACTCCTAGACTGATCTGCAGCCTTTGATACCGTCGATCACACATTGCTTTTATCTAGATTACAATCCCATGTGGGGATAAAAGGTTTTTACCTCCTCTGCTGCTCCACTCATATCTGGACTTCCCCAGGGCTCTATTTTGTCACCTTCGCTTTTTTCACTCTACTTGCTTCCTTTAGGTTCGATTTTGAGAAAGTATTGCAATCTGTCTGTTTTTAATGCAAGTTGTGTACATAAGCTTCATTCACTTTCTAAAATAAAAGATGTTGTCTAAAAAGTCTCTTGAGGCAGTTGTCCACGCTTTTATAACTTTGCGTTTGGATTATTTCAATTCTCTGTTTTATGGTATCTCCCAGTTTCAGGTAGCTTGACTTCAATTGGTTTAAAATGCTGCAGCAAAATTTCTTAAAAGTTGGCGCAAATATGAACACGGCACCACCCTCATTTTGTAAGCCCTCCATTGGCTTCCAGTCCACTTCAGGATTGATTTAAAATGTCTTCTATTTGTGTATAAATGCACATCTTTCCCCAAAATACCTGTCTGGCTTACTGTGTCCCTATAACCCTCCTACCTTAACCTTAACCTATTGACAATCCCTTGCTCAAGGCTGAAACGCAGAGGGGATCGAGTCTTTTCGGTGGAGGGTCCTCGACTGTGGAATAGTTTGCCAGTACAACTTAGAATGGACCCTCTTTACCAGTTTTAAATCTCTTCTTAAAACTCACGTGTTTTCCTTAACCTTCAACGTGAGTTCATTGTTGATTTTATTTCTGTTTCAGATTTGGTATTTGTGTATTCTGCTCATATTTATTTTTATATTGTATGTTTGTTATATTGTACTTAATACTTTGCTTATGTACAGCACTTTGGTGAGCCTCTAGGCTGTTTAAAAGTGCTTTAAAAATAATAAACTGAACTAAACTATATTACTATCGTCATTACTAGCTTCTTCATTTTTGACACACTCCTCAATGGTTGAAATGTTGCTGTTTACTTAATTAATATGCCCTGATAAAACTCAATGTTCCAATATGTCAACCCAAAAATAAAATAAAAAATGCATTCATCAAGTCAAATCATGGGCTTAAGCAAGACTTCATCCAAGTGCAACACTATGCATAGTGTCAATTATCACTCTTTTAACAGTACAATGTGTATGAAATAACTAAAGTATGAAACAACTATATGACAAAACTGTATATTAAGTTAGTCAGGCAAATGCACCTCAAACTCAATTAGCGCAGGGTTGTATTTGAGACTCTTTCCCCAGTCCTGGTAACTTTTGGCATCTTTGATAGCCAAACTTCCAGCGCTGGAGCTGGTGTGTCCACCCTTCACAAAGCCCAACACATCCTCAATAGCACTGCTGGACTGATCGCCACCTGTTGAAAATGAAAATAAAATAATACAAAAAAACGTTTAATTTCATGAGTTTACTGTAAAACCATAATAATTGAACATGTATGGTGCTCCAAGTTGCTTACTCCCTGACTTTATTCCACCTTTGCCACA
Organism: Gymnocypris eckloni scoliostomus; assembly: GCA_027564155.1. Classification (NCBI taxonomy): domain Eukaryota; kingdom Metazoa; phylum Chordata; class Actinopteri; order Cypriniformes; family Cyprinidae; genus Gymnocypris; species Gymnocypris eckloni. The sequence goes on from CM050422.1 coordinate 31,234,729, forward strand.
TGCTTTTCCTTTTACTGAAATTGTTGTAATCTTTCCGACTGTCAGTCCCAAAGATCCACCAAGGCACGCTCCAATTTGTAACCCAGTCATTTCTAATAGGGAGAAGAATGTGGTAAAAAAGTTAGCTTTTCCTACGCCAATAGAGTTTGTAAAATACACTCCAGTATTGTACTGTATTTTTGATACACTGTCAATTTTGTTTTGCTTGTAAATATATTTTCATACCATTTCTTTGCATGGCATTCTTGTTCACAACAGCAACATAATCCAGGACTCCACCCATGGTTCCCTCCGTGACATAGTGTGTGCCATATCCATTGAAAAACTGGGAATATGCACCAAAATCATACTGATCAGGCAGCTCACCCAGAGCCCAGAGCATGTCCTCGTCCAGAATCAAGTCTCTGCTTCTCATCTTGAACTGAGCTGTTTGTACTGTTGACAACAGCCTGACAAAGCCCACCTCCTAAACATGCATAGAAGACATGCAACAATTAAAATGATTGAAATGCCAAGGCATTAGTCAAAGTCATGCAGTCAGTGTTGATGTATCCAGCTCAAACTGAGAGCAATTTACAAGTGTACAGTTTTAAGGATAACCAATCGAAAATACACATGAAAGGAAATACACGTGTATCAGTATTATGGATCCATGCATTAGGTTATAAAGTGACTGCAGCCTATACTTTACCTGCTTCTGTCTGTCAATGTTTATCAAACAACAAAAGACAGAGACAAAAGAGACACTCGCTATTCTTGACTGAATAACTTTTAATATTTAATGTATACTGTGAAATGTTTTACATTTTATGATTTAATTTCTGTACCTGAATACAACTAGACCAGGGTCAGAAATTAACACTTCCATTTAGGGGCAATATTTGCTCCTGGAACTGATTTCCAGTGGCTTTTTTACATTTATGAGAACAATTTGTATAATTACCTTATTATTATTATCACCATACTATGTTGTCTTTAATGTCAAGTGTTTACATTTACTCAATTACTTTAATCAATATTTGACAGATCTCGGTGTGAATGTCCACAAAACTGGATGACTTTATGAGTGCACATAAACCATAGGGTATACTTCAGAAATGATTATTTAAAAGATGAAAAGGAGGATATAGGGAGAATAAATACATTATGAATACGTTATTGCTATCCCAGATAGCACACGCACATCTGCAAGATGTCTGTTTAAGATCCTGATAGCACACGAACATCTCGGAGACGTCTATTTGATGTCTGCATTTACATCTGCAAGTTTGGGTGTTTGCTCATCTGCAATACGTCTATAGGATGCTCCTTTATAGATGTCAAATAGACGTCAATTAGATGTCTTTAAGAGGTTTATGATGTAGAATGTATATAAAACTGACATCTGAAAGATGTCTGCCAGACGTTTGTCGACAGCAGATGCTTTCCAGATCAAGAGATCTTAAACAGACATCTTGCAGATGTCGTGTGCTATCTGGGGATCTCATCTTAAAGACATCTAATAGACGTCTATTTAAAAAACGTCCTATAGACGTGTGCAGATGAGCAAATGCATCTTGCAGATGTTAATGCAGATGTCAAATAGACGTCTCCGAGATGTACGTGTGCTATCAGGGATTACATTATATGTAATCATGTAATCAATAAAAAGTAACTGTAGTCTGATTACAAGTATTTTAAAATTAAATTTAATCTAATTACAAATACTTTATTTTTGGGATCTGATTATATAATCCAGATTACATGTAATCAGTTACCACCCAGCACTGCTGTAACATGGTGACAATAAAGGGAGTTAAGTAGATATACTGCATATTAGCCAAAATGTATTACTTTACCTTATTAGTGTATTGTGATATGTTGCGCAGAAACTTGAATTCTCCACTAACTTCCAAACCAACTTGCACAACAGCGACTGTCAGTGACAATCCAGCATTGAAGGACATTTCTCTCTGCCTTGCCGTGAGAAAGCTAACAGCATCCTCATAGTATTCTGATGCTTCCTCTGTAGTCGCTTGTGCCTGGCAGGGACAATAACATGGTCAGTGGTTGCGTCCTAGACTGTGTTCTTCCTAAACAAGTCCTTATGAGGCTTCCACACACCTTCTAGACATTAAATGTTAGATTGAATGAGCTTAAATCAACTTGGCTGCATCAAAAAGGATTCATTCGCTTATGGTAGAACAATACTATTAAACTTAATTTTGGTAAAATGCAACACAAAAGAAAGGCTGCCTTCCATGATTCACATGGCCTTTTATTGTGGTCAGCCTAAGACACACCTGTGCAGTAATCGTGCTGTCTATTCAGCATCTTGATATGCCACACCTGTGAGGTGGATGGATTATCTCGTTCACTAACACAGATTTACACAGATTTGTGAACAATATTTGAGAGAAATAGGCCTTTTGTGTTCATAGAAAAGTCTTCAATCTTTGAGTTCAGCTCACGAAAAATGTGGGCAAAAACAAGTGTTGCATTTATAATTTTGTTCAGTATATATATATATATATATATATATATATATATATATGTATATATTGTTATGTAGCAGCCTGATACTACAGTTGTTTAAAGTAATTTTTCTCATTAATCTATACTACATACCTCATAATGACAAAGTGAAAACTGAATTTTGAAATGTCTGTACATTTATATATATATATATAAAAATTGAAATATCACATTTACATAAGTTTTCAGACCCTTTGCAACAACACTTAAAATTGAGTGCAGGTGCTTCCCATTTCTCCTGATCATTGCAGAGACGTTTCTACACCTTGATTGGAGTCCACCTGTGGTAAATTAAATTGATTGGACATGATTTGGAAAGGCACACGCCTCTCTACAAAAGGACTCACAGCAGACAATGCATATCAGAGTGAAAACCAAGCCAAGAGGTCAAGGGAACTGCCTGAAGAGCTTACAGACAGGATTGTATTGATGCACAGATCTAGGAAGGCTGCAAAACATTTCTGCTGCACTGAAGGTTCCCAAGAGCACAGCAGCTTCCACAAATCTCAAATGAAAGAAGTTCGCACAACCAGGACTCTTCTAAGGGCTGGTCGCACAGCCAAACTGAGCAATTGATGGAGAAGGGCCTTGTCTAGACTGGTGACCAAGAACCTGATGATCACTCTAGTTGAGTTCCATGATCACATGTGCAGATGGGAGAAACCTACAGAAGAATAAACATCAGTGCAACACTCGACCGATATGGGCTTCATGGCGGTGTGGCCAAACTCAATCCTCTCCTCAGTGAAGATCCATGAAAACACACTTGGAATTTGCAAAAAAACACCTAAAAGACCCTCAGTCTCTGAGAAACGAGATTCTCTGGTCTGATGAACCTCAATTCCATGCATCATGTTTGAAGGAAACCAGCTCTGCTCATCCCAGAAGTAAAGTGCGCTGGTAGCAGCCTCATGCTGTGTGGGTGTTTAAGCAGCAGGGACTGAGAGACTCGTCAGGGTCGAGGGAAAGCTGAAGGAGACAGCTGCAGAGATATCCTCAATGAAAACCTGTTCCACAGCGCTCAGGACTTCAGACTGGGCCGAAGGTTCACCTTCCAACATGGCAATGACCGAAGCACACAGCCAAGGCAACACCGGTGACTTAGGGACAACTCTGTGAATGTCCTGTGGACCAGCCAGAGCCCTGACTTCAACCCTATCAAACATCTCTGTCCACCGACGGCCCCATCCAACTTGACCCGAGCTTGAGAGGATTTGAAAGAAGAACGGCAAAAATCCCGATCCAGGTGTGCAAAGAGTGTTGCGTTATACCCAAAAAAGACTTGAGGCTGTAATTGCTGCCAAAGGTGCTTCAACTAAATACTGAATACTTATGTATACATACTGTTTTTGCACATCTTACTTGTCTTGCACATCTTGTTTTGCACTTTTCTTTATTCTATTACACATTTTACTCTTTATTTCTCTTTTTTACCTATATATATGCTCTTGTGTGGTGTTACTTTTATATAATTTTTATTCTTTGCACTGTCCACTGAGCGGACCTGATTTGATCTACATTTCACTTTTGATTATACCCCGTTTAATTTATTATGTGACAAATAAAGAAACCTTGAACCTTATGTACATGTAATATTTCAGTTTTTTACGTTAATAAATTTACAGACATTTCTAAAATTCTGTTTTCACTATGTCATTATGAGATAGAGATATATATTTAAACAATTGTAGTATCTGGCTGCAACATAACAAAAGTGAAGAGGAATACTTTCTGAATTCACTGTATATATGGAATAATTGTTTTTTTTATATATATATATGATGTTTTCAAAATACGTCTCTTCTGCTCACCAAGGCTGCATGTATTTGATAAAAAATATTTTAAATGTAACATTTTTCTATCTGAATATGTAATTTAATCCTGCAATACAAAGCTGAGTTTTAGCATCATTACTCCAGTTTTCAGTGTCACACGATTATTCAAAAATCATGATAATATACTGATTTGCATATTAAAAGTTGCATAAGAAACCATCATTTTTTTATTATTAATATCAATGTTCAACAGAAGTAATAATTAGTAATAATTGATAATTGAAAATACTTAAATTAAGCACCAAACTGATTTTAATTTTCTTTCTTTCTTTCTTTCTTTCTTTCATATATAAGGAACAGGTTCACATTTAAGTGATTAATCCCCCCCAAAATAAAATAAATGTAAAACATAATGTTTTCATCGAGGTGAATGTAGTGCTCTTTGGGTTTGAGATTGAGTTGTCATAAATACAATACTTGAAGGTTTTAAAGTAAATGTTTGAAATTACATTAATTAAAAACACTTATTTGCAGCATATTAGCACCGTGTTTCATCTAACATAAATGATGCTTCTCCTCGGGATGAAATGATACACATAAAATGCATATATAAATGGGAAAGAAACAGAAAGTAGGTTATTTTGTGTGATATTAAAGTACCAGAGATGTGAGGGCATACCATTATTTGATATGAGAGGAAGTTATGAGGTTTCCGGTAATATTTTTCTGCATCATCATAACCGAGGTGTTCACAGAAAGGATCGACGTGAGTTTCCGCCACTGTCCATTATAGATGTATTCACAAATGCCTCCAAAGTATGTTGGGTCCAGAACAGGATTCATAAAATCACCAGATAAAGCATTATATCTGAGGAATAAAACCAGCTCATTTCAAGATTTGGATACATATAGTACATCGTGTAGTATGTGTTTCAAATATATTGAAATATAAAGATACCACACATGTGATAGTGTGGATTTAAGTCATTTTTCTGGATGTGAAACCAATGCATACGTGACCCTGGAGCACAAAAGCAGTCATAAGTCGCTGGGGTATATTTGTAGCAATAGCCAAAAATACATTGTATGGGTCAAAATTATAGATTTTTATTTTATGCCAAAAATCATTAGGATATTAAGATCATGTTCCATGAAGATATTTTGTAAATTTCTTACTGTAAATATATCAAAACTTAATTTTTGATTAGTAATATGCATTGCTAAGAACTTAATTTGAACAACTTTAAAGATGATTTTCTCAATATTTAGATTTTTTTGCACCCTCAGATTCCAGATTTACAAATATTGTCCGATCATAACAAACCATACATCAATGGAAATATTATTTATTCAGCTTTCAGATGAAAAAGTCGACCCTTATATGACTGGTTTTGTGGTCCAGGGTCACATTTGGTCTTGTACAGTATGTTAGTTACTGATTTCATTTTCCACCAGAATTACTGATGACCCAAAAACCCAGTCTGCTACGCTTTACCCTTGAGTGGCTTTTTCAGCTCCTGGTATAGTCAGCATGCCGCTACATTTGGTGTCTCTTCTGTTTATCACGTCACAGTCAGTCTCATCTTTCTGATTTACACAGTCTATTTCATCATTGCAGCGGAGCTGCTGTCCAACACAGCGTCCTGAGAGAACACATACAGTATCAAAAGACAAACAGACAAACATGTAGAGAGAAAGACATGCAGAAATATCAACCTTTGGGCCCACATGCAAACATGTCCCCACAGTAGTCGTCTTGTAGCTGACACTCGCCCTCTTCTGGACATTGTCTTTCATCCCACTGACTGTGCACACACTTCTGACCACCGAACTGAGACGCTCGTTCCAGCGACTGGAAACGAATCTGTGAAGCATCAATAACATCAGACATATTTATTTTCAGCTATCATCAGCTTATACGTGTGTTAACAGTTAAACATGATTTTATCAAAATTACATTAAAGTGTTTGCGTGTTGCATGTTTTTTGCATATCAGCAGAAATTAGAGCTGTTCTACATTTGCAGTTTGCCCAGCAAATGTCTAAAATCATATGTAAATTATATATAATTACATATGTAAAAATATAATAAATAATGAATGCATCAAAAGCATGTATATAGACACCAATATGTAATAAATAAACAATTATTTTAGTGCTTTCAAGTGATTAAACGCATCGTTTTTGTTTACATTATATATGTATATGTACTGTGCATATTTATCATGTGTATATAAACACACACACATACAGTATTTATACAAAATATTTACGTTTATGCATTTATATATTCAAATTCTAATATTTTATATTATATAAAAATATATTTAACATTTAAACATAACATATTCTTCTTAAGTATATACATGCATGTCTGTTTATTTATTTATATATGCATAATAAATATACACAGCATGCACACATATATTATGTAAACAAAAACTGTTATTTTGGATGTGATTAATCACGATTAATCGATTGACAGCACTGAAATATTTACAATCATCCTCTACTGTAATGACAGATATATAACTTCATTTTACCATACTTTTTTGAAGTAAAAACATAATTTCTAAGTAAAACTTATTTAGTTTAATAGTACACGAAGGGTTAAAAATGAAGTAACACATTTTTTTCTAGTTTTTCTTTCCAAAAGTAACACATATATGATTACAGTACACAAAGCCGAGACTTTGTTTTGCACATGTGTTGAGTTTTTCTTGACTATAGTTGTTTTTTACCATGTTATCTCGACATGAATCACAAGGTGACCACTGCGTCCAGCTCTTGAGTTTACAGTCAATGGGAGCAGGAGTATCAGCTCCTCTGGTGTGTCTAGAAGATGCATTAGCCCTGCAGAGACACAATATGTAACATACAACACCAAAATCTCCTCAAGTTAAGCATATCTTACCTGTAGCTTGATGATTGGAGTAAGTCATCAGTAAATCTGGCAGAAATATGGAGACTGAAACATGATAAAACTATTCCAAGCGTACAAATATTAAACACAAATCTGCACATTGCTGAAAGAGTTGGTTTGAGATTGATCTGAGACTTAGGTCCAGTCTACAAATTGTTTGTCAGCATTATTAATGATTGACTGGGTTTTGGGGCGAAAGCTCACTTTTACCCAGAATGCTCCACTTCAAAGCAAATACATGATTTACAAGAAACCGTATTAACTTTATCATGAACAAATACAGTTGATGACTTGCACTGAATCAAAATAAATGATTGGAGGAATTATCTGAAGTTTGCACACACTGCATACAGTTAAAGAAATTATGAGTTATCAGAAAATTAATACATCATAAAACAACACAGTTCAATGTGCAATTAAAAGTACGGTTAAAATACATTTTATTCTTCATATAAAAGGTATTCCTTCATATCGGTTCACTGGGCCGTGATACTTTTCTTATATGAAATATGTCATGTTTAATTGAGACCTTTAACTATAAATACATAGCATAACTAAATAAAAGTCTTGGCTCATGAATATTAATTAGGTTGCGTGCGCGTCGCACGGTAACTTAGTCCTGATTGGACAACATATAGCATAAAGATTTAAAGAAAAGACTGGGCGCCAGTAGCGGGAAAATAAAATAATCCTGATGATATATTATATTAAATAATCGTTAAGGTTATTTTATTTGTCCGGTACCGACGCTCGCTCTTTAACGTCTCTCTCTATTCTATCCAATCAGATCGGACTAAACCGATCGACGCACACGCAACGTAATTAATATTCATTAGCCATGTCTTCAGCGGAGTGGGATTAATGGCAAATTCGTGCCCGGTTTAATCAATCAACAAGAACATTGTTCCGCTGTCTGGACGCGTTGTGCGAGCTTTTTTGAAGATATTATGTAATACTTATGCAATTGGAGCTTGGCCAAGGAGAATCTGAACGAACATGGACGAGGTAAACAATCAGTTTGGGTTTAACAACAAACTGCTGCTAATTAAGACGCCGAACACGTGCTGATTAGTTGAGCAAAAGTACGCTACGTGTATTATGTCGCTGTCTTACATGATTTAAATACTTGATTTTGAACTATAATCATGCATTTAAATGCCCACCTATTTGAATATTGCACTAAATTGTGTTAGTATGAGCTTAACTGTAACGTACGTTATATCTGTCAATTAACTAACTGTGTTTATGTTGCTATAGGGAGCCTGCAATAATGTCAGATCCATAAGGGCAAAGTTTCAAGAAGAGATCCAGGGGAGGTACAGACCAGTGCTTCTTGAGAAACCCAAACGCCTCCCAACATCTGCCACCAGCCGCTCTGGTCTGATAACCACGAGCCTTGTGGAAACCAAGACCGCTAATCAACCCCAGGTCACTTTGAGAGAAGGCCAGAAACCCCCCTCAGGAATACGCCCTGTGTCCTTCCCAAGCTCAACATCTGATGTCGGTAGGTCTGGAGACGGCCAGAACAGGCAGTCACTTAAAATGCGAAATTTGCCCCTCGTGTTGCCGCTTTCAAACGAGCCAAAGCATGATTCTTCTGCACCTGCTTCAAAAGGCATCACCTCACCTCTTAAATACATCATGAAACCAACTCCTACACCTTTCAGCTCGACCAGAGTTTCACTCTGCACTAAAGAATTTGGTAAAAATGGCCTGGGGCTTTTGAAAACCAGTGGTACTTTTAATGCTCGGATGGAAGAGTCCACCCTAAAGACTGCACGTACAGAGGTCCAACAGACTGGGGTGACAAATGCTGGATTGCCAGACCATTCAGCTCCTCCTTCACCAATCGATTCGCTGACCGATTCGTCTTCTGGAAGTGTTACACATTTCTTTGACCAGCGTGTCCTGAGCACGCTAGAGAAAGCCAAGAGAAAGCTCTGTCACAGGAACCTGCTGGTGTGTGGCCGACCAAAGGGCTTCTACTCCAGTAAAGCACAAGCGCGGCACACAGAAGGTCCTCCGTCGCCTGCTGCATCTGAAAGCTGTCACCCAGAGACTTCGCCATTGAAGGTTAATGGAATATCACACGGTAAGTTGCAAAGCTGTGGAATCTTTTACGTGGATGCATATGAATGCGTGCAATTGTACGTTGCATGACAAAGAGTGTAAAGCTACTTCAATGTAAGACATGTAAGATTTTTATTTTTTTTATACCTGTTCTTGTACTTTAGGAACCATCTCTGTAAAGGAGCTCGGTGGAGTCATGCAGACTAAAAAAGCATGCAAAGCTCTTCCTGACCTGGCATCTTTAGGCCCTACGCCCTCAAAGCCACCTAGACCTCCACGTGTGGATCTGAGCAAATATACCGGATTTCATGAACCAAGTGCAGCACTTACTATTGGTTTGTAGAAGTTCTCTTCGTTTAATTATTGTTCCTTGATTTTTGCTCCTGTATCAATGAATACTGTCCGTGAGATTAATTATCTGCAGTAAGAGCCATGAAATGGTTGAGGACAAAACGGTGTTTATATTCATGACTTGCATTAATTTCATGTATTCATATATTCTTTCTCAGCAAGGCTGCATTCATGTGATGAACAAACATTAATATTTTTTCATATTTATTTGTAAAAATTAAATTAACTATTTTGTAATGGCAAAGCCGATTTTTCATCAAGCATTAATCTAGTCTTGAGTGTGACGTGGTCCTTCAGAAATCATTATCAATATTAAAGAAATAGTTTGTTGAGACACTAACTTTAAATATTAGAGCAAGTAAAATATACAAAAATAAAATAAATGTAGTTTTATTCAGCAAAGATGCATTAAATTGACTGTAAAAACATTTATAATGTTCTAAAAGATTTCTTTAAATAGCCTAAATTCTGTTATTTTAACGCTCTATTCATCAAAAAATCATGAAAAAATGCATCACACAAGTTCTTAGCTGCAAAATCTATTTCCATCAATATTAATGAGAACCATTATTAATAAATGAGCTACAATATCCACATTATCCTTCAGAAATCATGCATGCTGAAATAATGACTTCGAGATGCGTTTATCCAAAGTGACTTACAAATGAGGACAATGGAAAAATAAAATAGAAATCAATAAAAGAGCAATAATATGCAAGCACTATAACACGTCTCCGTTAGCTTAACACAGTACACGTAGCAAGATTGTTTTGTTAATATAATAGATAAATATAAAAAAGATTGATAGAATAGAAAAAGAAATGGAGACGGCTAGTGTTAGAGGTCTTTTTTTATAGAAAACAATTAGTTCAAGTCTTAAAGTTTTTTTATTTTTTTATTTTTTATTTATTTTTTTTTATTTAAAAAAAGCAACCCAATAGATAAAATAGAATTATAATAGAGAGTGCTAGAGTTAACGGGTCAAATAAAGATGGAAGAGATGTGTGAAGATGGCTAAAGACTGAGTTGGGCAGGTCACCAGGAGGGAACAGTTAATGTGAAAGTCTGTGAAAGTGATTTTGTGTCTCTTTGAGATGAACAATAAAGCGGCGCTCGCTTAACGCAAGCTTCTAGAGGCGCTTAAGTCTGAAGTAATGAATTTAGGTAAAGGGCTGGTTTGTAGGCAAACATTTAAATATATAGTTTTTTTGAAAACCATTCTTTTAAGGTGTAATCATAGCTATTTATTAATGTTTTGCTGTATATTTGATTCAATAAATATAGCCTCGTGAGTATAAGAGAAATCTTTCCAAACTTTGGACCAGAATTTGAACCCTTATTAAAATACAGTTCATTAGGCAAACTAGGATTTTAACAGTTGCCAGATTATCAGATTGCTGCATTAATGCACTGAATAATGAGCAGATCTGTTAAATGAACCGCTTGAAACACGGCTGATCCATTCATATCAATGAAATGATTTCAATCTGGTTCTTTGTTGCATTGTTTTTATTTCAGAATCTGTACCCGAGCCTGAGATTGCAGCCACTGTTAATGCATCACTTGAGGACGCAAGCGTACCTCCTCCTGAATTTCCAGATTTTGACATCTCTGCACCCGAAGCCACAGATAGGAATGCCATAAATCTGGCGGCTCTGGATGTAGAGGCCACTGAGTTCCCAGGGTTTGATTCGTTGCCTCCACCACCATTGCCAGATGAAGACAATAGCCTGCATTCACAGGCTGTGCTGGTCCAACATTGTCCAGGTCATTTAGGTCCAGTGAGCATGCAGTCAGAAGACCCGCTCTGTCCTCAGTCCTCAGAAGAAATGAGAAATGAAGTGACCCTGACGTCTGCTACAGAGTCCGTGTCCTCGGACCTGGGAATGAATGGATCACACACTGCCTTCAACCTGAGCAGTGAACACTCGCTTCCATCAGAGCAAGTGTAAAAGCACACGTTTCATTTGTAGGATACACCTGAAATAGTATACGACTCTAGGGTGGTGGTTGTCTCTCACTTGGTGCGTTTCCATTACAGATTTGTGCAAAACTTTGGCGATTATTGTATAAATGTCAATAAAAACGTATTTCGAAATGACGGCGTTTCCATTAACCAATGTTATGCGACTAAAACGTAACTTTTGCCTCTCGTGATAAGTCACCGCAATGTATTTTGGTGGGATTTTGGCTATATTTATTAAAAGGAGGCGTATGCGTGTATCTTTAGAGAAGCAGTGAGGAGAGCCTCTTCAGAAACATGAGCGATTTACATTTATGCGTTTAGCAGATGCTTTTATCCAAAGCGACATTCAGGTTATACATTTATTGTCAGTATGTGTTCCCTGGGAATTGAACCCATGACCTTTTGTGCTGCTAACGCAATGCTCTACCACTGAGCCACAGGAACAACGAATAAACACAAGCATCGACTAGAGTCGGCTTCAGTGGCCGTATCTGAGCCGCACTGCATCGTGTGCAGTGTACACTATCTAAGCAGGGAAAGCCATGATACTCGAGAGAGAGAGAGGTAACGAATGAAGTGTTTCTTGGAGGTTATAGTATATTGAAGAATGATTATATGACTATTTACATACGCCATGTGACCTGTAAATGCGGAAAATCATTTCCATTGTAGTTTTGGCGAAATATTCCTTTTTTGATTTGCCTGAAAAACCACCTCATGCAAGCGTAAAAACTTTTTTTTTTGCGATAAATGGGAGTTTTTGTGAAATTGACGCGTTTCCATTAGGCGTATTTTAATTTGCACAATTTGAGGGGTAATGGAAACGCGCCTAATATAGTTCTGAAATGTTCATTATACTACAATCAAGACGAATCAGACTTGCTGATGCTGTTTTATTCCTCAGGTCTTCTCAGCCAAAGGGTCTCCACGAAAGCTTTGATAATGTTTATGAGGATGTGGAAACCGTATGCAAGTTTTCTTTCGCTCAAACCTCTTATAAGTGTAAAGGAGCTCCTAAGAGTGAGTATTATGACCACAATACTGTTTGAATACGAATGGTTTGTTGAAAATGTGATTTTATGTGTTCCCTTTCAGATCCGTATGCAGATAACAGTCTTGTGGTGAGTGATTATCTCTTAGAATTGCATTTATTAAATTACTGATATAGTTTAGTTGACGTATTTAACGATTTACAGGTCAATAAGATGCCTTCATGATACCATGTATGCTGGAAATTGATTTTAATAGGTGATTGATATGAAATGAAAAAGTGGAAATGCTTTGAACTTTTGGGTCATTGACGAAGTTCTGATGTGTCTTTGGCAATTATAATATTTAGTCTTAACTCTAAATGTTTATTAGTTCTATTAATGTCTTAATTTGTTTGACAGAAAGAAGAAACATGGAGGAATATATGGCATGTCACTCAATGGTTTGTCAGCATTTATTTCACTCTACTGTTGTTTGTGAAATGCAGTCCACAGCTTAAGAAAATAATAAATGTGACCCTGGAGCACAAAAAGCAGTGTTGAGTCGCTGGGGTATATTTGTAGAAATAGCCAAAAATACATTGTATGGGTCAAAATTATAGATTTTTATTTTATGCCAAAAATCATTAGGATATTAAGATCATGTTCCATAAAGATATTTTGTAAATGTCCTACCGTAAATATATCAAAACTTGATTTTTGATTAGTAATATGCATTGCTGAGAACTTCATTTGGACAACTTTAAAGATGATTTTCTCAATATTTTGATTTTTTTGCATCCTCAGATTCCAGATTTACAAATATTGTCCGATCATAACAAACCATACATCATCTGAAATCTGAATAAATAAGCTTTCCATTGATGTACAAATCTCAATTTCATAAAATTGACCCTTATGACTGGTCTTGTGGTCACAAATATGTTTTATTAACTGTATTTATCTCCTTACATTTTGAAGGTCTAATGCAGCTGAAGAGCAAAATGGCCAACATGAGAGGTATTATGTTTTGTTACTTTATAGCTCTATGATATGTCATTATAGCTATTTATTTCCAGCTTCTTGCTAATTTTCTCTTTGTAAAATAAAATATGTATTTGAACAATTTTGTAAAGAAAACATGTAATGAAAAACATAAATATTCTAACAAATACATAGAAAATGTGTGTGTGTGTATATATATATATATATTTATTTTTTATATATATATATATATATATATATATATATATATATTTATATAAATATATATATATATATATATATATATATATATATTTTTTTTTTTTTTTTTATATATATATTATTTTTTTTATATATTTTTTTTATTAGTGGTGTGTAGTAAAATGTTAGCTTGATTTTTTTTTTTTTTTCTTAGTAATTTGTAACATATCTAAATGTTTCATTGCATAAAATAAAAGCTACTCTTGTTGTTTGCCAATATAATGTTCAGAACAAGGACGATAAGTGGCCTGGGTCGTCGCTGATTTGCAAGTAATGTGTGACTCTTTCAGAAAGAAGCAGCTGAGCCCTGAACATCACGAGGATAAAGAGCAGAAGAAGAAAGACAAGCAGCGTCTGGAGAAGGAGAAGAAAGAACAGAAAGAGAAGAATAAAAAGAGAAATGAAATGCACAAGAAATTTAAAGTGAGTTCAAATGCATAGATTCAAGTCACTCTTGATATACTCGGTGGATGTCAGCACATGTGATGCTATTTCAAACTAGCTGGTATTTATTTTAAAGAAGACATGCGTTTAAGTGAATGCAGTTGCTGATGTGTTTCTCAATAGATCACTGGACTGGAAGAGCCCATGTATCACGCCAGAGTGCTGGCGGACAGCAAACTGAGGAAGTACAACCTGTCCGTCAAAAGTGGGGATCTCATCAGCATCATCCGAACAGTCAACTGCCCCAAGGGCAAATGGCTAGCCAGAGACACCAACAACAAATGTGAGGCGTTCCTGACAATCTCTTATTAGTCATGCAGAATATATATATATACTATATTGCAAAAAAGGATTGGGTCACCCCCTTCTTTAGAAGAGAAAATGCACTTTCAAACTAGCAACGAAGATGGAAACATAATTCATGTGCTTAAATTGTATTTGCACCTCTGTTGCATCAGTTTTGAAGTGTATGAAATGACTGAACCCATATGTACAAGTCATTAGTGTTTGGTGATGAGTTATAAAGTCTGACCAGAGGTGTTCAGCTGCTTTCTGCAGACCAGTCAAGTTCTTCCACACTGACTGAATCATCATTTCTCTTTGATTCTTGTCTTATACACAGAGACACTGTCATGTTAGAATAGAAAAGGGTTCTGTCCAAACTGTTGCTATACAATTAGAAGCACACAATTCCCTAGAATATCATTATATGCTTAAACATTAAGATTTGTACTCATGGAGATATCTAAAGTAGTCAAACATTTCATTAGACGGGGGTGCCAATACTTTTGGCAATATAGTGTATGTATATATATATATATATATATATATGTTCTTTCCTGCAACACTCTTTAGGGTGAATTAACCCTGTAAAGGGCAAAACCATAAAGAGACATCAGCAAATTAATGTATTGCTATTTTCCATCTAATTGACCAAATGCATGGAGAGCTTTTTATAACTTCTGGATAAAGATAAGCCAGCTCATAGTCTTCCGGTGAAGTTCATTAGATATGTGCGATATATAAAACGGTTTCAACGGCAACAACATAAACAAACGTTACTGCGCATGTGTGCATGTGTTTGTGGCCCTAACTTAACTTCCGGTAGACATCCGAACAGAATCAATAACAACAGCTAAGTCCCTCAGGAGCAGATAATTTTTGATAAGCAAAATATGTTTGCTTCGTAAATCAGACGGACTGAGATGCAGCAATAACTACTTGGACGGACTTATTAAAAATGCAAATTCACTCTTTGCCAGCAGGAGACGCTTAAAAGCGGGAGAAATAACGTTAACGTTAGAGGTTTAGCCCGGTAACGGCTGTACACTGAGCTTATAAACGCTGCTTTATCAGACATGTATACGGTGGCCGAGAGAGCTCAACACGCTGCAAATTAAGAAAACCCTTTCCTCAATTTGACAACGCACACGCTGCAAATGCTCTCAACACAACCAAAAAAGAAACGCGCTGCAAATAACATGTATATGTTTGTGTTGTGAGCATTTGCAGCATCTGCTGTCAAACTGATGAAGATGTTTTCTTGATTTGCTGGTGCTTTTTCTATTTGCATCTGTTTTCTGAAGTTGCAGCGCGTTGAGCTCTCTCGGTCACCGTACATATAACATGTAAGATGAAACGAAAATGACATTAAACATTTTCTAAAGACAGTGTTCCTTCAGAAATACTGAACACTAACTCTGCCCACGTTGGTGGGCGGAGTTAGTGTAAACGGCCTCGGGCTATGTGCACTTAGTGTAAACACACACTGTTATAACATTTTAAAGCCTTAAAGGTTCACTTTTCATTCATGAAGACGACATGAAGAAATGTGCCAAAAATGTGTCTCGGCAAAAAATAAAGACTTTTTTAAGAAGAAAATGAAATTACCGTTATAACCAGGAGATGGCAGCAGAGCATCACTCATTGCCTCATTTCTTCTTTTATGCCAAAAATCATTAGGATATTAAGTAAAGATCATATTCCATAAAGATATTTTGTACATTTCCTATCGTAAATATATCAAAACTCAATTTTTGATTAGTAATATGCATTGCTAAGAACTTAATTTGAACAACTTTAAAGATGATTTTCTCAATATTTCGATTTTTTTTGCACCCTCAGATTCCAGATTTTAAATAGTTTTATATCAGCCAAATATTGTCCGATCATAACAAACCATACATCAATGGAAATATTATTTATTCATCTTTCAGATGATGCACCACTCTCAATTCAGAAAATATTGACTCGTATGACTGGTTTCGTGGTCCAGGGTCTCCTGTAGGGAGGCGAATGTCTTGATTCTGTGTTTGTGTTTATAGATGGCTACATATCTGTGATGAACGTGGAGTTGAACATTAAGGAGATGCTCGAGCTCGGAAAAAAGGTATCACAGGCCGCCGGACGAGGCCTGACCGATGGAGATAACTTTAGTGTCAGCAGCAGGTAAATACCGCACGCTCATGCCTAGAAAAACATGCATTCAATTAACAAGGTTAAGTGACCGTGTACAGCTGTTGAAGACCATATGTGCTGCTGCATTCTGGATCATCAGCAGCGCTTAGTTACAGTGTCCAATAATACTAATTAATAAATAATAATAAATATAGCTGCATGCACTTGCCGCAATGTTTGAAGCACATAGCAGGATTTTAGGAAGAGTGCTGATGAAGCCATATTAAAATTAACTTTACATTGCTTTTAACTAATGACACGCGCTGTCACATAACCGGTGTAGTGATGTCAAATATATCTACAGTGACACAAAGTTTATTAATAATTTAAATGTTGTGTGAAAATCAGTCCAAGCGGTGTGAACTGGAAGCAATCAAGACTGACTTTATAATAGATTACAGAACACAATTAATTGTTCAAATACTTTCACTTTGTTCATTTACTAATGATTTTAGTACATATTTAAGTAAATAGTGCATTTTATTGTTTCAGTATTGTGAGTTTATTTTCCATGGTTAAATTATCAGCCACCCTGTTTTCTAAGATATGCACATCATATACTGTATGCATATAGTTTTTAATACTCAACTTTATGGATCCAAAAGGAATTCAATATTCGTGTTGCTTCCCAAAACAGAAGTATTATTACGTCTCATGATAAAATGGACAGCTCAGAGGTTAATAATCAAGTAACACGTCCTCTATAGTCACTAGACTCGTCAGACACTGCTCCGCTGCCATCCATAATGTGGATCCTATATCATAAAACATAATTTATAGAGCAAAAATGACCTGTGGATCTACGTTTCAAATGGTTTGATCTTTGCAGGTCCTCTCATCAGAATCCTGTGCTCACAAGTAGCTGTAAGTTTTCTCTTATTGTTATTTTTTTTTCTCTTTATACAGTCGAGGTCAAAAATATTGGCACCCTTGCAGTATCTGATCTGTGATTCTTTATTTCTCTTAATATTTAAATCAGAAAGTAAAACTGCCATAATTGCCTCTCTCGAGCAGGGTTGCTCCAATCTGTCCCTGGAGGGCCAATCTGCTGCAGAGTGTATCTCTGATCAAACTCACTACCTGTGATCGTCTAATGATCCTGAAGACTGTGATTAACACGCTCGGGTGTGTTTGATTAGGGTTAAACTCTGCAGGACTGGGACAGATTTGAGGATGCCTGCTCTTGAGTTAATATAATGTACAACCATCCCGTGATCTCTGTACGGGCAGTAAACCGCTCCAGTTACTCATATTAGATCTGTACCTGCTGGTTTCAGATTCCTCCATGTGTTTAAATGGGATTTAGACTCGGACACTTCAGAACAGTGTGTTGTTGTCTTGAATCTTTCCTGGGTGCTTTTTGAAGTGTTTAGGTCCAGAAAGACCCATGACTTTAGATGGAGGTCCTGCTTTCTGAGACGGTATGAATTTGCCTTAGTAAATGATTTCATGATTTCTTTCACGCGCTGAAAGCATCCAGTGCCTGTGGCAGCAAAGCAGCCCTAAAACTGGACTGAAACATGAAGGATTGACCGTCTGGGCCAGTTTGGGATTTTCCTTTTCTTTGTTTAAATGTGCAGCGAAGCTGTGACATGGATCAGAAAACCAGTCATAAGGGTCAGATGTATGCATCATCTGAAAGCTGAATAAATAATCTTTCCATTGTTATGATCGGACAATATTTGGCTGAGATGCAACTATTTGTAAATCTGTAATCTGAGGATGCAAAAAAGAGAAAATCATCTTTAAAGTTGTCCAAATGAAGTCTTAGCAATGCATATTACTAATCAAAAATTAAGTTTTTATATATTTATGGGTGGAAATTTACAAAATATCTTCATGGAACATCCTATAGATTTTTGGCATAAAATAAAAATTAATAATTTTGTATTGTTGGCTATTGCTACAAATATACCCCAGCGACTTAAGACTGCTTTTGTGCTCCAGGGTCACAAATATGGATATCAAAATGTCATTTCACTTTCTGGATGAAATTGTGTATTATTTGATAAAAGTGTTTTGGAGCGCCGCTGTAAATGTCCTGTAAATCAATGCATGATCATGTGTTCATCCAGTCACTGATGACAGCGAGGAATGGACGTATGAAGACGACACGCTGTCACTGTCTGCTGAAAATGTGTAAGCCTGAACTTCGCTTCATAAAATGCATTTGAGCTGTTCATCTGATTTGTACACGGATCTCTAGAGCTGTGTTTCTCTCGTTCTAGGAGTCAGATTAAAGCTGCCTCTATGCCGGAGACGTGTGAGTGTGTTTTCTCTCTCAGTCTTGAGTTCTCTCTCTCTCTCTCTCTCTCTCTCTCTCTCTCTCTCTCTCTCTCTCTCTCTCTCTCTCTCTCTCTCTCTCTCTCTCTCTCTCTCTCCTTCTCTCTCTCTCTCTCTCTCTCTCTCTCTCTCCTCTCTCTCTCCTCTCTCTCTCTCTCTCTCTCTCTCTCTCTCTCTCTCTCTCTCTCTCTCTCTCTCTCTCTCTCTCTCTCTCTCTCTCTCTCTCTCTCTCTCTCTCTCTCTCTCTCTCTCTCTCTCTCTCTCTCTCTCTCTCTCTCTCTCTCTCTCTCTCTCTCTCTCTCTCTCTCTCTCTCTCTCAGTCTTGAGTTTGTTTTGTGCTGTTGTTAATCGTGTTTGCTCTCTCTCTCTCCTTCTCTCTCTCTCTCTCTCTCTCTCTCTCATTTCCGGTGCACGCTGGGAGCGTTTGGGGTGGTGGTGAGGGGTTTTACGGAGAGGTGCTAAACTTTTTCTATTGTCTTTCTTATTTATTTTTAGGTAAATTTGATATTTAAATTTAATATTAAATCTAGTAGTAAAAGTTTAGTTTGAGGTTAGTTGACGCGTTGTGGAATTAGTTTTCGCGTGGCGAGTACAGAGATGGCGTCGCACCTGGATGTGCGAACGCCGTCGCTGTCGCTTCGTCACGGAATTAGATGCATCACTCAAGTTGGTATAACAGTTGAGGATGTGTTGCTGGATGTAGCTGAGCGAGTGGGACATGAGAACATTATTTCCGCGTCTCGAATGAATAAGGCCGTGGTGGTCTTTTTGAAAGAGGAGCTACTGGTCAATCGGTTGGTAGAGAGCGGTATAGTGGTAAGTGGAGCGTTTGTCATTGTTCAACCTTTAATTTCTCCAACTGTAAAGGTAGTAATTTCAAATGTGCCGCCATTTATTCCTGATGAGGATATACAGCGTGAGCTTGTGAGGTATGGAAAATTTGCAAGTGGAATTAAGATGGTACCGCTTGGTTGTAAACATGAGTCTTTGAAGCATGTGTTGTCTTTTAGACGGCAGGTGTTTATGTTTTTGAATGCCCCGACATTAAACGTGTCTTTTCGTTGCGTTTACGAAGGAAAGTCGTACATGTTGTATGCGAACACTGGGGAAATGCGCTGTTTTGAATGCGGTGCTGTGGGGCATGTAAGATTGTCATGTCCGCAAAGAGAAGAAGTGATGAAAGAGACAGGTCAAAATAAAGATACGAATGGTAGTGTAGAGCAAACTGTGGAAGAAAGAGTGGAAAATGAGAATCAAAATGTTCATAATAACAAGGATTTAGTTAGTGTTGGTGCTGAGAGGGAGACTAATACTACTGAAGTGTCTACTGAAGTGGTAGAGAATGTTAATGGTGGTGAGATACAGGTGATTGAGGAGATGGTGATGACGGAGACTGAGAAGAATACAGAGCAAGTGGAGAAGGTAGAGGGTGTTGAGGAAGTGATGTCAGTTGATAGAGATCAATTAAGGATAGTGAATTCAGAGGGTAATAATTCAGAAGAGATGGTTGAAAATGAAGGAGAGGAAGATAGTGATGGTGATTTGTCAGATGTATCAGGTGTGTCAAATTTATCTCAGATGGGATGTGATAAGTTTTATACTTTGGAGGAAATAGATGATTTTCTGGATGAGACTTTCGGGAGAGTAGCAGAAGTGAAGGATTATTTTACTGACACTAAGAAATTTGAAAGTTCTGTATTATACTGGATGAAACGAGTTGGAGAGGACAAATTAAGTAGGAGGAAGAGGTTTCGATTGAAAAAGTTTGTCACGAAAATAAGAGGGGGGAAAACCCTGAAAAAGGAAATATAAATGATGTCTAAGTCACTAAAGGTGTTTCTATTTCTTCTTTTCTCTGTATTTCTTTTCCTCCATTGGAACCTTATTATGGAGTATGTAAGAGTAGGATCCTTAAACATCAATGGGGAAGAGATGGGGTCAAAAGAGCACTGATTTCTGAATTTATTAAATGAAATGATATCAAAGTAATTTTTTTTACAAGAAACACATTCTGATAGTAATAATGAATTGGAGTTGTGTAGATGGTGGGAAGGAGAGTGTAAATTAAGTCATGGAACAAATTTAAGTATGGGTGTTGCAATTCTTTTTTCAAAACATTTGGATTTAAAAATTGTGACAACAATAGAGGTAGAAAAAGGTAGAGTGTTATTAGTTATAGCAGAAATTAAAAGGGTTAAATTCCTTTTTGTTAATGTGTATGCTCCGAATATAGGATGGCATCGTGAAATAACATATCAAAAATTAAATGATGCAATAGAACAATATGATGATGGCAATACATGTGTTGTAATAGGAGGTGATTGGAATTGCACAACACAGTTTTTATTGGATAGGAATGGGGATGAGCCTCACTCAAAATCTAGTAAGTTACTACTTGATATCACAAATAAATTAAAGTTGGTGGATGTGTGGAGAAGTAGAAATAATTTGGTGAAGCAATATACATGGATAAAGATTTTAGATTCTGTTGTGACAGGAGCGAGACTGGATAGGTTATATATAAGTAAGTCAGATATAAATAGAGTAACTAATACTAATATATTACCAAATGGGTTTTCAGACCATCATATGGTTACTTTAGATTACAATGTTGCGAAAACTTCAAGACCTACATTTTATTGGCATTTTAATGTGAAACTACTACAGGATGCAGATTTTTTTGAGAAATTCTGTAGTTTTTGGGAAATTTGGAGACAGAGAAAAAATAATTTTGAAAATCTGACTCAATGGTGGGAGGTGGGAAAAGCACAGATTAAAGTTTTTTGTCAACAATTTTCGTATAATGCTACTGCTACAATGAAGAGAAATGTGAAAATGTTGGAGTTTGAGATTAATGAAATGGAAAAAAGAATGATTGATGTTGTTAATGATGGTTCAGTGAATATTTTAAAAAAGAAAAAAATAGAGTTGAAGTCATTGTTGGAACAAAGAGTTAAAGGTGCACTAGTTCGAGCGAGAATATCTTCAATTAAAGAAATGGATGCTCCAACTGCTTATTTCTTTGGACTTGAACGGAAGGAAGCACAAAAGAAATGTATGCTTCATCTTAAAAGAAGAAATGGAACTATTACTTCAGATCCAACAGAAATGAGAACAATGGGCATTGAATTTTATAAAGAGCTGTTTGGTAATATGGACTGTGATGTTGGATCTATGGACCAGTTCTTGCAAGATCTTCCTAAATTAAGTTCTGAGGATAAAAATTCATTGGACGTAATGATTTCTTTTGATGAACTTTCGAAGGCGGTCAAACAGCTCTCTACAGGAAAGTCACCAGGAATTGATGGGTTACCGGCTGAGTTTTATAAAGCCTTTTGGGGAGTCTTAGGAGAAGATTTGTATAATGTATTTTGTGAATGTTTTAAAAGAGGTTGTCTACCAAACAGCTGTCAAAGAGCTGTGTTATCACTCCTGCCAAAAAATGGAGACCTAGGCTTGCTGAAGAATTGGCGACCAGTGTCTTTAATGTGTCTAGACTATAAAATATTGTCTAAATGTTTAGCAAACAGACTAAAAAATATTTTGCATGTTGTGGTGGAAAGCGAACAAACTTACTGTATTCCTGGGCGGACAATAATGGACAATTTGTTTCTTATGAGAGATGTGATTGATTTATCTATTAGAAACAATCTTGATGTGGGTTTTTTATCTATTGACCAAGAGAAAGCTTTTGACCGGGTAGGTCATGAATACCTTTTTACTGTGTTAAAATGTTTTGGATTTGGGGAGAAGATTATTTCTTGGATAAAAATACTGTATAAAGATGCTTCACTTATGCTTAAGATAGGGGGTGGCCTGAGTTGTCCAATCCCTGTTAAAAGAGGAATCAGGCAGGGATGTCCTCTATCAGGACAACTTTATAGTTTAGCCATAGAACCCTTACTGTGTAAGCTAAGAAATGAGTTAAAAGGTTTAATGATACCAGGAGATAATTCAGGGCTAAGGCATTATGTGTCTGCTTATGCGGATGATGTAAATATTTTTATTTCCGGTCAAAATGATATCCAGATACTTTGTAAAAATTTAAATCTTTATGAAAAGTCTTCTTCAGCCAAGGTAAACTGGGCAAAGTGTGATGGATTTGCTGTGGGGTCTTGGGGTGATACGGGGCCGCCTCAACTTCCTGAAGGACTGAAATGGGGAAAGGAAGGTTTTAAAGTTTTGGGGGTGTATTTGGGCACTGATAAGTATAAAGAAAAGAACTGGGAGGGTCTGCTTGGAAAGGTTGTTGCTAAGTTGTCTAAGTGGAAATGGCTATTGCCCGAACTATCTTATAGAGGCAGAGTCCTAATAACAAACAACCTGACTGCCTCTATGTTATGGCACAAACTGAATGTGCTTGAGCCACCAGATGACAGTATTAAGGAGATTCAGAGGAAACTGGTGGACTTTTTCTGGTCTGGTCAAAAATGGATTCCTCGGCAGGCACTTTATCTACCAGTGATTGAAGGAGGGCAAAGCCTAATAGATGTACGAAGCCGCATAAATGCTTTTCGATTGCAAGCAGCCCAGAGACTATTGTACGAGGAGAATGTTGGATGGATTAATGTTGCTTGTGCTCTTCTGCGGAAAACATCTGGGTTATTGTATGATAAACAGCTTTTTTTGCTGAAAAGTGATGAAGTGGATTTGAAAGAGTTGACACCTTTTTATAAGTCAATGATAACAGCTTGGAGAAAGACATTTATTATTCACAGAGACATTTTACAACCTGAGGACTGGATAATGGGAGAACCGCTGTTCCATAACCCATTAATAAGAGTAAGGATTTTGTCCTCTAAATCTGTGGAAAGCTGTTTTGTGAAGGCTGGGGTTGTCAAGCTGGGGGATCTGAGAAGTGGTGACGACTGGAAAACAGCTGAGTCTTTACAGAGTGTTACGGGGTTGAGATCTCTTCGACTGGTGAGAGGAATAATGAAGGAGGTGTGGGCAGCTCTACCTGGGGCCTGCAGAGAGGCACTGTCACAGGACTTGAATGAGCACTATTCATTTCCACCCATCAAAGTTTCGGCTGCTGTGCAAGAGGAGATGGAGGAAACTGGACATTCGATTCTATCATTCGAGTACCCCGAGTTGGGGAGTTTTCAAGATGTTAAGAAGAAAGAACTTTATGTAACGTGTGTAAAAGTGACGCATCAGGCGGTGCTGAGGGGAGTGAAGACTTGGAGGTGGTCAGAAGTGTTTGGGACAGATTTTAAGGCATGTTGGAGGTCTCTATATAAGTTGCCTGTTGAAAAGCGTACTGCAGATTTGCAGTGGAGACTGATGTTCGGGGCTATAGCTACGAACAGACACGTGGCACACCTCAATCCAGCAGTGGGGACAGAGTGTTTATTTTGTGGCTTAGACGAAACGGTCAATCACTTATTTCTTGATTGTTTTAGGTTGGAGGGAATGTTTAATTTTTTAACACAAGTTTTTATAAAATTTGGAGAGAATTTTTCTCATCAGATTTTTATAAGTGGTCCAATTTATTTGTTTCAAGAAAGGAGGAAGAAATGTTTACTTAATTTTCTGTTGGGTTCAGCTAAGTTGTCCATATGGAAAACTAGAAAAAATAAAATGTTAGGTATAGGTTCAATTGATGCTGAAATGGTATTAAAAGGGATGATAACTGCTAGAATCAAGATAGAGTATACATATTATAAATTGGTCAGTGACATTGTAATGTTTTCTGAAATTTGGTCAGTGGGGGGAGTACTTTGTCAAATTGGAGAAAATGAAATGTTGTATTTAAATGTGTAGAAATAGAAATTTTAAATTTGTGGAATGAAAAGTTTGTAAGAAAATTGTATTTGAGGTAAAAGGAAAATGGTCCAATAAAGATATTGTTGCTCTCTCTCTCTCTCTCTCTCCTCTCTCTCTCTCTCTCTCTCTCTCTCTCTCTCTCTCTCCCTCTCTCTCTCTCTCTCTCTCTCTCTCTCTCTCCTCTCTCTCTCTCTCTCTCTCTCTCTCTCTCTCTCTCTCTCTCTCTCTCTCTCAGTCTTGAGTTTGTTTGTGCTGCTGTTAATCGTGTTTGTTCTCTCTCTCTCTCTCTCTCTTTCTCCCTCCTCAGTCTTGAGTCACTCTTCAGTCAGTTAATTGTGTTTGCTCTCTCTCTCTCTCTCGCTCTCTCTCTCTCTCTTTCTCCCCCTCCTCAGTCTTGAGTCACTCTTCAGTCAGTTAATTGTGTTTGCTCTCTCTCTCTCCTCAGTTGATAGCAACTCTTCTGCTCATCATCCTTTCAGTGACTGGAGTATTGAAGACATCCAGACACAGTGAGTAGTTTAACTCTACAGATGTACAAGCATCATATCCAGACACTACACAGCAATGTGTGAAGACAATTCAAAGAAATATTCAATAGAAACCAAGATTTGTTTAATGCACTCTGTTTTTGACTTTCATTGAACATTTGCTACTTTCTCGCAATGATGTTATGTGATTAAAATCACTTTTTATCGCATTGATTCCTTGCTAGTAATAAACATGTTTATATGGGTCATCTGTTATGCTGTTCGCTCTTGAGCTCTTGTCATTTCCGCTGACCCCTAATTAAACCCTAATAACGACCTAAAACACAACCGAGGTAACTCATAACACCGAACTCGAACAGATAAGGGGACCGCTAGATTTGACAGATTAACACAGTTATGAAAATGCAAGTGTTATTGGATTGTTACATTTTAAATGATATATCTCCACAATTTCTAAAAACAATTGATATAAAGCCTCTTTTAGGTCTTTTTCTAGGATCTTGTCTATATCCAGTGCTATCACTTCTTATATTCTTTTGTTATTTTCATATTATATTGCCCAACTCCATACGTGACCCTGGAGCACAAAAGCAGTATTCAGTCGCTGGGGTATATTTGTAGCAATAGCCAAAAATACATTGTATGGGTAAAAATTATGATTTTTCTTTTATGACAAAAATCATTAGGATATTAAGATCATGTTCCATGAAGATATTTTGTAAATTAATATCAACTTAATTTTTTATTCGTAATATGCATTGCTAAGAACTTCATTTGAACAAATTTAAAGATGATTTTCTCAATATTTAGATTTTTTTGCATCCTCAGATTCCAGATTTTCAAATATTGTCCAATCATAACAAACCATACATCAATGGAAATATTATTTATTCAGATGATGTATAAATCTTATGGCTGGTTTTGTGGTCCAGGGTCACATATGGAAATTATATATTGTTTTTAAAGCCACATTTTGTCATGTCTATTCAATGCTTTACTTGTCTGCTACATTTGATTAATCGTGATATATTGGTTAAAAACCTAAATTAAAATAGAATTGATTTAACAGTTGTATAATACTGTTCATACCAGTCTCATACTCTCCTTCTTTAAAAGATCTCCTTCCCATCTTATTTATCAGTCATTAAATCAAGTTGTATATCAGTTGAAGACGGTAAAGCCTGCCGTGTGTGATCACGTCTTTCTCTTGTGTTGGTGACAGAGAGGCAGAAAGCTTCCAGTTTGCAGACCTCGATCTTCTGCCTCCTCCGGCTCTTTACGCTGACTCTCTGTGAGCCGGTGGTGGTATGTGTCCGTGTGTCGTGTGATGTTCAGACATTGAAACCAGCAATACATAGATTTCTACATGTTTTCTATTGTTTCTCTCTACAGTGACTCTGATTGCATTCCTCGATCATTACCAAGGACATCCACACAAGTGTTGTTTGAAGAATATCTATTTAGCACTGACCTTAGTCTTTAAATCATCAAATCAGACTTACTGAAGCGTTCTGATGAAAGTGATCGTTTCAGGGTTGAAGTGTTACATTAGCGTTGTGTGCTAGCAGTGCTAACACAACGGCAGCTGAGGGGTTTTAATGAAACGGGAATGTGGCACTTATGAATTATTAAACTGCATAATTGAAGTCATCTTCAAGGGATTGAGAGTGACTGATTTTGCATGCTATCTACACTATACTCCTTGAAGCTGCTTTTGTGGTTGTGTCTCATTGTGTGGGGATGTTGGTGGTTTGATTACATGTTTAATAATGAAAACATAACTTGAATGGAATAAATGGATGTGTATACAGCAGTGAGTCTGAGCACTTTTCTCCATTACACCACAGCTGTAATCAATCTCTGATAAAACTGTACTTTATGAAATATATGTACGTCTTTGACAGTTTTATGACGTCATCCTTTCAAAACTATGCTGCCACATAAAGGCACAATATTATTAGGTAATCCATGTTATGAATATCTAAATTTAAATAATTCATTTATCTATATAATAAATAAGTGTATTAACTGAAATAAATGAAAGCTTGAATACCTGAAACTCTTATTACTACTAATGCAATGAATATCAAGTTGACGTGTGGCTAAATTGTAAAAATTGCCTATTGGGTCGTTTATGTATTAATAATTTAGTAAAGAATAGATTTGTCATTCACATTTTCGCTTTATTCATTATCTTATTTTTAAGCGCTTTAAAAAAACAACAAACAAAACTCGCTAAACCACGCCCCCTTTTGGGGCGCTCACCGGAAGTAGGTCCGCACCGTATTACTACTATCCGGAAGAATAAATGAATGAATGCTGTAGCTGCAAATGAAACTGTATTTGAACGTTTCCTATTTCAAGGTGAGTACGCTGTACACCGAGACGTGTATATACTTCAGTTATCACAAACTCTGATTGCGCTGAAAGCTGCTCAAATGTTGTTTGTTGATCGCAGGGACATTCACAGCAGTTCATCAGCAACGCTGAGTAAATCATACCGATACTGCAGGTAAACCATCTTAATAATGTTACAATTCTGCTCATTTTAGTCTTAGTAATGTCTTTTAATTTGACTGGTTTGTCGTGGAAGGTGATTAGGAGTGTTATCGTTTGTGTTTTACTTTTCATGAGTAACATTAACGTTAGCTCATTCATTTTACAGTCTCTCAAAATATGTTTGAATACGATGTATTAATATTCAATTACATTACCTTCAGTTACGTTATTGTAAGCATTTTAATGTATGTTACAACAGATTTTATTCGTTATTGTGGTAACACTTTATTTTGATGGACCCTTTTGAGCATTCTGTTGACAGTAAGTCATTTGCACCTACATGTCAACAAACTCTCATTAATAATAATTCGTTACATTTATATAACGCTTTTCTGGGCACTCGAAGTGCTTTACATGGGGGTCTCCTCATCCAGCATCAGTGTGCAGCATCCACCTGGATGATACGACCGGCAGCCATATTGCTCCAGAACACCCCCCACACACCAGCTACAGGTGGAGAGGAGAGAGAGTCATAGAGCCAATCAAGTGTATGCGCTCACCACACACCAGCTACAGGTGGAGAGGAGAGAGAGAGACATAGAGCCAATCAAGTGTATGCGCTCACCACACACCAGCTACAGGTGGAGAGGAGAGAGAGACATAGAGCCAATCAAGTGTATGCGCTCACCACACACCAGCTACAGGTGGAGAGGAGAGAGAGTCATAGAGACAATCAAGTGGATGCGCTCACCACACACCAGCTACAGGTGGAGAGAGAGAGAGTCATAGAGCCAATCAAGTGTATGCGCTCACCACACACCAGCTACAGGTGGAGAGGAGAGAGAGACATAGAGACAATCAAGTGTATGTGCTCACCACACACCAGCTACAGGTGGAGAGGAGAGAGACATAGAGCCAATCAAGTGTATGCTCTCACCACACACCAGCTACAGGTGGAGAGAGAGTCATAGAGACAATCAAGTGTATGCGCTCACCACACACCAGCTACAGGTGGAGAGGAGAGAGAGACATAGAGACAATCAAGTGTATGCTCACCACACACCAGCTGCAGGTGGAGAGGAGAGAGAGTCATAGAGACAATCAAGTGTATGCTCTCACCACACACCAGCTACAGGTGGAGAGGAGAGAGAGAGACATAGAGCCAATCAAGTGTATGCTCTCACCACACACCAGCTACAGGTGGAGAGAGAGAGAGTCATAGAGACA
Organism: Gymnocypris eckloni scoliostomus; assembly: GCA_027564155.1. NCBI lineage: Eukaryota > Metazoa > Chordata > Actinopteri > Cypriniformes > Cyprinidae > Gymnocypris > Gymnocypris eckloni. The sequence continues at coordinate 31,263,707 of CM050422.1, forward strand.
ATCAAGTGTATGCTCTCACCACACACCAGCTACAGGTGGAGAGGAGAGAGAGTCATAGAGCCAATCAAGTGTATGCGCCACCACACACCAGCTACAGGTGGAGAGAGAGAGAGTCATAGAGCCAATCAGTGTATGCTCTCACCACACACCAGCTACAGGTGGAGAGGAGAGAGAGTCATAGAGCCAATCAAGTGTATGCTCTCACCACACACCAGCTACAGGTGGAGAGCAGACCGTGATGAAGACAGTCAGTGTATGGGGATGATGAGGAGAAGGTCAGAGGACAGTTAGAGTATTAGTAGACTGTCTGATTAATATCTGATAACTCTTTGTGATGGTCTCTCAACAGACATGGTCGGGGGTGAGAGGTTAACATTCCCATAAAACTGTACAAATAAATAATAATGAGCCAATAAGGCCGGGCCACCCAAATGTAGGCACACTGTTACTTATTATAGTCAACAGATTGTGTCAAAGGAACCATCAACATACAGTGAAACCATTATTGTTATTATTATTTAGGCAAGGCAATAAGTTATATGCCTGTCCAGAAACAGACTTTTCACATTTTCGCTACTAGTTTGTTGAAGGTTTTATTTGCATAACGTGTGTGTGTGTGCTGTGTATATTTATGTATATATAAATATAAGTGCGTGTATATATTTAAAAAATATATATGTTTGTGTTTTAATATATACTAATTATTTATATATAATATAAATGTATACATGTAAATATTTTCGAAAAATCTGTATGTGTTTGTATTTATATATACGTAATAAATGTACACAGCACACACACATATATTATATAAATAAAAACTTATTTTGGATGTAATTATTCGTTTGACAGCACACAACCAATTGAAGTTATTATACAGTGTTTCATATTTTTAAGATGAACATGTTTGATTGATTAGGTCTATTAAGGCAGAGCAGTAGGTTATCACCATGGGTCTGTTGTCTGACCCGAACCGCAGAAAAGCCCTGACCGGGCTCCTGACCCGTCTCAACACACCCATATGGTAGGTGTTCTCCTTTAAAACCACAGCTTCTACAGCCTTGTGTGAACCTGACACTTCATCTGTTCCTCTGCTTGTTTTAATTTCTCCTCTTCAGTATTGTGTGCTACCTGGCGTCCATAGTGTGGTTCATGGGTCTGGCGTTTGAGCCCTTCACACTGCGCACGTACATGTCGGAGAACGCCATGGGCTCCACCATGGTGGAGGAGCGCTTCTCCTCCGGGGAGCGAGCGCTGTCCCTCGCCAAGGAGTTCGACGCTCACAAGAGAAAGGCAGAGTGAGCACGAGTCTCTGAGCGCCTGCTGTGTGATTAAAGCAGGTGTAGTCTCTGGAGGAGGTCTGAAATGATCCTGATTTGTGTCTGCAGTGGGATGCCGGTGGAGTGGTTGGTTAAGAGCATGCAGGCCAGAGGACTGGAGGTGTTCACTCAGAGCTTCTCCCGTAAGCTGCCCTTCCCTGACGAGAACAAAGAAAGATATGTGAGTCCCTGTGCTGTTATTACAGTCACCATATCTAATGCATATCAACTCTATTGACTACGTTTTTGGAATGCTTTTGCATATGCATAACATTATTATGTATATGTATGCATTTAGGCAAAATGCAAGACTGAAGCATGCTTTAACTCTTAAAGACCTGGAGCATTTTTGCAGCTCTTGCCTGTGCTTGTCTTTGTCTTTCAAACATGTTCTAGTCAGCTTCAAATGACACATCATTATCAACAGGAGGACTTTAAGCTCTATTCTATCCGATTTGCATTTTTGCATTAGTTTTCTTTATGGATTAATTTGCCAGAATTTTAAAAAATGCAAGAAACAATTGAGTGTTATTTTTATTACTGTGAGTACTCCTGAAGTGTGCTTTTTTATTTTCTTTAGAAAGTTATACTTCCAAATGAATTGTTTTCTACATTTAACGTTCCTTAAGCAAGTTATAGCTATTTATTACTGTATTATGTATTATTCTAGGCATTTTCAGTGAATAACAGGACTATTTTATTTACTGACAACATAGATGTGTCCCAAACAGTTCAGGGAGTGAGTTAAATAGAAAGATATAATAACAGATCACTGACACAAAAGTGACATATATATATATATATATATATTCAAACGATTCAGTCAAAAGATTAAAATAAGTTTTTGTGTACATAATATGTGTGTGTACTGTGTATAATTATGTATCTATAAATATACACACATGCATGTTTATATTTTGAAAATATTTACATATATATATTATTTGTATTACAGATACATTTATTTAATAAATAAACATAACTTTTTCTTAAATATATGCATGTATATGTGACCCTGGAGCACAAAAGCAGTCATAAGTCGCTGGGGTAGATTTGTAGAAATAGCCAAAAATACAGTATATGGGTCAAAATTATAGAATTTTTATTTTATGCCAAAAATAATTAGGATATTAAGTAAAGATCATGTTCCATGAAGATATTTTGTAAATTTATTACCGTAAATATATAAAACGAAAATTTTTGATTAGTAATATGCATTGCTAAGAACTTCATTTGGACAACTTTAAAGATGATTTTCTCAATATTTAGATTTTTTTTCTCCAGATTTTCAAATATTGTCCCATCATAACAAACCATACATCAATGGAAATATTATATATAATAAGTATGTATAAAAATTCTCGGCACAAATTGACACGTAAGACTGGTTTTGTGGTCCAGGGTCACATAATATACATAATAAATATACACCATACACACACACATTATGTAAACACAAACTTTTTGTTTTGGATGTGATTAATTGTCTGACAGCACTTATATATATTTTTTGTGCAAACTGTCTAGTGCAACAAAGTACAGACAGTGCAAATGATCTTCACAAACTATATAAAAATGATTTACATAATATAACAACCAAATGGATCATCAATCCCTTGGCTCAGCTACAGAAGAGATCATGTCTCAAGAGTGAAGTAAGGCTGAAGTGGAGTTGAATATGAAGATGTTTTGTTCAGATGGTTCGAGGCACGAATGTGTACGGGATCCTGCGAGCTCCTCGCGCTCCTCGGACAGAAGCTCTGGTCATCACCGCTCCCTGCAGTCCTGGAAACAGCAACAACCAGGCGGTCGGTCTTCTGCTGGCGCTCGCACAGTACTTCAGGAGTAAGACATTCTGCAGCATACCCAACCTTGATTTCAGTCAGTCTCGCAGGACCGTTTGGATTCAGCTAGATCTGAAATAGTTCAATATCATCTTTGAACAATTCCTTGTGTTTCCCCCAAATTCATAGATGTTACCGAAGTATAATTATAATCAGTGTCGGGGAAAGTTACTTTTAAAAGTAATACGTTACAATATTGTGCTACTCTAAAAAGTAACTAATTATGTTACTTAGTTACTTTTTATGGAAAGTAATGCTAATATTACATTTGCGTTACTTTTAAATATGAGCAGGGCTTGATTGTTTGTTTTAATACAAGAAGTTATATTTATAGCAAATATAAAAGCCTTTCACACCAGAAAGTGTTGAATAAACCTCAGACTGAAGGACGATAAATCACGCCTGTACAGAAGAACACAGGAGAAGATCAACACTCTTCAGCAATAAAACAACAACGAAGCACAATTGTTAGTTTATCTAAAGTCAATTTTATTATTATTATGGTTGAACTGATCATCAAAGGTCAGCAGTAAACACATCGGTTAATAAAATGAGATTAGATATATTTGTGTTGTTTAACATATTTAATTATTGCAGCTTGTCATATTTTGAGTTTGTATTTCACTGTTTTAATTCATTTTGATGAATACTGAATCTGTTTTTTGCGAGTGGGATGAATTAATACACATTCATATTTAGTCTAGATTAGATCTACAGTAAGATCATGTTCACACGGCGCTCTGTCATCAATAAATGGGAAAAAGTAACTCAGATATTTTCTAGTAAATTAAAAAGTAATGCGTTACTTTACTAGTTACTTGAAAAAAGTATTATTATTACGTAACTCGCGTTACTTGTAATGCGTTACCCCCCCAAAACTGATACTTAATATTAATACAACTATTCTATAGTGCCTTGGAAAGTTACATGAGTTTGAAGACTGAAGATTTGTCCTGGTATCAAGCACGTTATTTGGCTTGTTGTCTATTTGAAGTTATTAATGTTATTATGTAATTTAGCGAGTAATACGCTCGTGAAGCCAACATGGAAGTGACTAAAACTGCAATTCATCGACTGGAGGCTGGTTGCAAAAGGGAGTCAATCCCATAGAACCCCCCATGTTAAAATGCCCAACATTACAGCAGAAAAACATGTTTAAAGCCTGGTGCAAAAAAAATGATTTTGATCTATATAGCTAATTTTGTCCTTCATGACAACTGTGAGGGGATTGAATTTTTTTATAACTCATCAGTTTAAATTATATTAAGTCTTAAAGTTCTGCATAATTAAGGGCGTGGCTACTTGAGTGACAGGTTGATTGCCACCACTGTCACGCCTGGTGGGCGTGGTTTCAGCAACCAGCTCCACCCACATCCCGCCTTTTTGCCCACTTTCGATTATCCGGGAGTGACGCCCAGTCAAGATGGCGACGGCTGTCTCCGCCCACTTTGAGCTTCAAAAATGCTCTTCAGAAACCTACGGATGACGTCACGGACACTACGTCCATGTTTTTACTGTCTATGGTAATGCCACAAATGTAATGACTTAAATATTCTCATTAGTGTAATGCGTAAAATGTAATTCGGAAACTTTCAGAACAGCAGTTTAAAGCCTTTTGCTGTCTTTTTAATTTTTTTTATTAAAATATTTATTAAGCACTGCCTGGTGTTTAAACAGCACTAATTTGCAGAATCAGTCCTTACAGTTTTGTGAAAATTTGATATTTTGTTCAAGAACCCTTTTAGTAATTATTGTGCCTTTGCCATAACTGTTAGTTATCCTGGAAATGCATTGTTTGAAAGTTGTAGTAAGTATTGACCCAAAAAATATTCCTGTATTTATTAAATCTGGTCAAATATCCATGAACACATGTCTACATAGAGCCTTTTTGTTTTGTTTGTAACTGCTAGAGCCACCAAGTGGCCAGGCCCTGCCACATGTAATGTTTTTCTTGTGTAGATATGCAACTTCTTTAACTAATATCATTGCATTTAATAATTATAGCATTTGTGTAAAAGTAGCCTCTCCCACTACTGAAATTTGGGATGGATTTGAAGAGGCTAAATTACAGGTTTCATAATTTTGATAACTTCTGATAATAGGACTTGATAATGCTCAGATTGGGTAAACGGCATAAGACTAGTTAACAAAACAAATGCTGTAGATCTTTGCTAGATTGAAGTAAAATCAGAGCGATAGATTTAGTTTGCATTGATGCAAGGATGCCAGTTATGTACGGCATTCGAGTCTGAACCTTCCTGTTGAGGAGGTAGTTTGCTTTAGTTTACTTTTGTCCACTTCTTCTTTAAAGACCAGGTTTACTGGGCCAAGGACATCATATTCCTGGTGAACGAGCATGATCTGATCGGCATGCAGGCCTGGCTGGAAGGCTACCACCACACTAACATCACAGGTGTGTACAGGTGAAGCATGCTTTACTGGGCTATCAGAAATGACCCAATTGCATCTTTTCTAGAATACATTGCCGGTTCTGTCTGTGTTTATGTTTCGGGTTCTCTCTTTCATTCAGGGATAGAGTACTCGCCGCTGCAGGGTCGCGCAGGGTCAATTCAAGCCGCCCTCTCATTGGAGCTCAGCAGTGATGTCATTACCAGCCTGGACCTGATTTTGGAAGGACTCAACGGTCAGCTGCCCAACCTGGACCTGGCCAATCTCTTCTACGCCTTCTGCCAGAAGCTGGGAGTCATGTGCACCATTCAGGGAAAGGTACGCCTGGCAGACAAAATGAAGCCATCTTACATTACATTGACATTACACTATTTACATTTTAATAGTGATGTTACCTTCCTTTCTACAAACACAAGCTCTGCTGCCTAAGGCAGTGCTTCCCAAACTGTTGAAGCTAGGCTAAATCTAAATATTTAAATAATTACAATATTCGAATTGTTCTAAAATGTTACCCCCCCTCCTTATTACACAAATTAAATTGAGATGTTTTTAGGTTGTTTTTTTAACATAGTTATGCTTTTCATTGCAATAGATTTGTGAACTATGTACAATAGCTTACACACTTTGATGCAATATAATTGTAAATATTATGCAAAAAGCGTAGTGTTATGGATTTAAATATATTTGTAAAGAATGTTTACATCATCTTACTTTCACCAGCATATACAAATATTAAATTGTATGGTAGTTGTCATAATTCACATTCAATTCTTACAAGCTGGTTAATAAATGTTGATAGTTTTGTGCAGAGACAATCTGTTTTATTAAATATATCGAATATACAAATATATCTTTATACCATTCATCTATATATTTTTTAACAAAGAGGTTGGGAGGGGGGCTTTTGCTGTGTTTTTGGGGGGGCCTTACCCCTCTGAAGTACTTCCAATCAAATCAATAGTTTATTTCTAAAATAAACATACAATATACACATTTTCTGTTCTAATAATAATAATAACACACCATCCACTCATTCCAAACATGTATGAGTTTCTTTCTTCTGTTGAACATGAAACATGTTTTGAAGATTGTTGGTAACGAGGGATGCTCATTTCGGTTAATTTTCCTGACCGACAACCACTTCTCATTAACCGTTAACTGATCAAATTAGAATATATAATACATTAGGATTAAATACAAATAGAGTCTGTGATCACACATGAAAATACAAACAAATATTGTATTGTAACGTGCAAACAGCAGCATACAGAGCAACAACAAAACCTGGATTCACACATAATTAAATTATCACGCTTCTGAGAACAGAGCAAATCTGAATACAGATATAAATCAAATAAATAGGCCTACACTAAATATATATAAATTAAATACTTTTAGGATTTAATGGACTTTAGGATATCTGATACACTACTGCCGTTTGATGCATCTATTTTAATTTTAGATAAATTATGTATGAATTAATTATGTCTTTATAGGTATTTTCTTTAGTTTTAGTTTTAATAAATTGGAGTTATTTTAGTAACGTTTCTTCAACATACTACATGGAAATGAAATAATATATATATGAAGAGCTCTTTTCCAAAACGCGATAAACGCCAAATAAAAAAAAAATGAGTTTGTCATGCCATTTTGCTGTGTACTGAACCTATTCACTGCTCCATCAATGTTTCATGCCAAATCGCTATATTTCCTTGTTTAAAATGTACTGCAAGATGCAGTTCTTTTCCAAACCGCTATAAGCGCCGAACCTGTTTTTAGCCTAAATGCGATATGTCCTCTCGACCAATCAGAATTCGTTCGATGCAATCCAACACGGCGACGCTTTGAAGCGTTTGTTTGTGCTCAGTCTTCAAAATGAGTGCTTTAAACTCTAATAACACTTTTGATGGCCTGGATGAGCCAGTGAGACCTACACCTGGGGTAGAAAACGCAGACTGGACAAAGAAAATCACAAAAAATAAAAGGTGGTGTTTAACCGATTGACGCTAGAGGCTGTAGCCTTTGGCGTTCCTTGTTAGAGCGCCCGCATCCCGCACCGGAGACCCGGGTTCGAGACCCGCTCGGTGTGATGGTGCGGACCCGGGGGGGGTTACATCAACACAAGGCTGGTGCGATCGGTTTATAGTATGAGTCCCTGATGTCATATGTTGCATGTTCTCTTTCTTTTTTTTGACATAAACCAACATAAAAAAAAGGATGGATTTGTAGCGTTTAAAAAAAAAAAAAAAACCTTTGCATTTATAATCGACAATATTGTTGTTTCATTTAACAATCATTGTTTAACATGTTCAGACTGAGCCAACAGACCATTTTAACAGAATAAATTGAATATTAACAAAATGTATGGGTCTAGGTAAAAAAGTCATTTTCATGAAAACTATTAAAATGGATTTATAGCGTTTTGGAAAAGAGCTCTTCATATATATATATATATGGGTGTTTGGCTTAGTGTCATGTTAGAATAATTTTTATACTCATACCTTTTGTTGATTTAATATTTCTAGCTTTAGTTTTTGTTTTCATTTAAATGTTTTGAAATGTTGTTGTATGCATTTGTCATTTTAATTTCTAAATTTTCTTAAATGTGTGTATATAGTATTTATAGAGTTTTAACTTATAGTTTTAGTTACTTTTTCTTATTTGTAAGTCGATTTGGATAAATGCTAAATGACTAAAAAGTACACTAAAATAAAATAACTATCTAACGTTGATATAACTAAAACACACACCGAATCCTTCAATGCGCTTTGAAGAACGGTACCGGTTCTTCACGTCAGACATGAAAATGTATATAGCAGGCATGGGCTACCTCAGGGTACGTGTCTAGTTTTTTATTTTTAAGTAACATGTGAACATGCTGTACGGATAGACTGGAAGCGCTGCTTGTTAACTGTTAGACCCACGGCAAAAACACATCACAAAAATCCCCTCAGTTTGCGGTTCGGGACTTTCATCCAGTGGTCATATGTTTCTATCCAGAGCGTGTTTCTCAGCGTTGAACAATGTAGCCAATCACAGACACATCATGAACACAGTGGCCAATCACAGACACATCATGAACACAGTGGCCAATCACAGACACATCATGAACACAGTGGCCAATCACAGACACATCATGAACACCGTGGCCAATCACAGACACATCATGAACACCGTGGCCAATCACAGACACATCATGAACACAGTGGCCAATCAGAGACACATCATGAACACCGTGGCCAATCACAGACACATCATGAACACCGTGGCCAATCACAGACACATCATGAACACCGTGGCCAATCAGAGACACATCATGAACACCGTGGCCAATCACAGACACATCATGAACACAGTGGCCAATCACAGACACATCATGAACACCGTGGCCAATCAGAGGCGGTTACGTTACAATTCTTTCCACCCAAAATTCCGTTGTTCTGCAGAGTTCTACACGCTCACAAACTCTCATTAAAACAAGTAGACATGATGCAAATAAGAGATTAATTGTGCAGTGTAAAGGTTATTTTATTACGACTTATCAACTTTGTGAGATCGCGATGAACTACAGTAAGACGAGTGACAGCTTTCCAGTCATTGTAAGGGCTGCACCCATAGAATCCATTCAGAATTTGAATGCATTCTCTCACGAATTTACTCCGATAACCATTTATCCGATATGGCCACTTGCCATTGCGTATTCTACATCAGTTAACATAGTGAAGGTGAAGCAGGTGCTTGCTCGGCGAATCATGTCTGTATAGCCCCGCTGCATGTGTCGACACGTGCCCGTGAGTAAACAAATAACTTATGTATAACACATGTTCTTATTTCACCATGCAGCAACCGTAAAAAAAATATTTTAAACCGTTTAGCTGATAGTGTTAATCAGTTGAAATGCTTAGTAACGGTTAAACGTTCAATATGAGCATCCCTGTTGTAACCAAACAGTCTTCCATAGTATAAAAGTCAATGGCTACCGTCAGCTGTTTGGTTACCAACATTCTTCAAAGTATCTTCTTTTGTGTTCAACAGAAGAATGAAGCTCACAGTTTTGGAAAAACTTGAGGGTGAGTAAAGGATGCCAGAATTGTCATTTTTGGGTGAACTGTCCCTTTAAGTCATCACAAGCTGGCTTTGATGTAACAATCAGAATTACGGAAATTTATAACATAAAATTTACGGCGGTAAATTCACACAATGGGTTTGATTGGTTAACCAATTAGCCTATAACATGTAAACATTGAAAACCACCAAACTTATCACAAATAAGTGCTAATTTGGTCCACATGTCTAAACCCAACTTGATCAGAAGCGAAACCGCCCAATCTGGCAACACTGTTTCCACTGAATGGCTAGTGTGACGCTGGTGCGTTGCTGTTGATTGTGTCTTAGCTCCAGAGGAATGACTGGGACACGGCTGCGGGCTACACTCACGCGGCACAGACCATGGTGCTGATGGTGTTGAAACAAGCTTGTGGACGGTCCTGGGGTGATCACGGCCTCTTCCTCCGCTATCACATCGAAGCCGCTTCCATTCGAGGCATCAACAGTTTCAGACAGTATAAGATGGACGCCACCACCATTGGCAGGTTGGTTTGTATTGCACAAGAAATCAGTCGTGACATACAAACATCAATTTAACTTTTAAGAGCCATGACCAATGCTAACCAGTCAAACGCTTTCTGATATTCTTCGATCATGCATTATTTTAATTCAGTTCTTCTGTTTCACTGGTTGCCAGATTGCTGGAGGGAATGAGCCGTAAACTCAACAATCTCCTGGAGCGGCTTCATCAGTCATATTTCTTCTACCTCATGCCTTCTCTCTCTCGGTTTGTCTCCATTGGCTACTATATGCCGGCGTTTGGCCTCCTGGCTGTCATCTTACTGCTTCGAGTATCCTTTTCACTTCAAATGTTTAATACAAGAAAAAACCTAATTTAAAAACAACACTGCAAAACATGGCTTATCTTACTTAGTATTTTTGTCTTGTTTCTAGTCAAAATATGTAAAATGATATCTAAAACCTAACCATTAAATCAAGATACTTTTACTAGATAAGCAAAATAATAAAATATTCTTAAAACAAGAGCAATACTTACCCCACTGGTAGATAATTTTACTTGTTTTAAAAAAAATGCACTTAATAAATTTTTTCCCTGGAAACAAGACTAAATATCTTAAATAATTATGCTTATCTAGTAAAAGTTTCCTGATTTAAGATTTTTTTGATATTTTGACTAGAAACAAGCAGTGAATCTAGGCAGATTTTCCTTGTTTTTTTAAAGACCTTATCTAAATGAGCACAAGAAACTAATAAATAGAACTAATTGAAATAATTAGAAACTCTAGGACATGGAGTATAGATAAACAAATCATTGAAATCAAATAAACAGTTAAAAAACATTTGTGGATTTAATAAAAAATATATTATATTAGAAACCATTCAGAATTATCTGTACTGACCTAAACTCGTTGTATTCTTCATTATTTTGTATAAACAAAGTATAGTCGCGTTTACTATTTGGACTTTTTTTGACTGGAGAAAAATCTAGTCCTTTTAAAGTGCCCCTATTATACCATTTTTCAGGCTCCTAATATTGTCCTAATATTACATGCATGCTAGGTAAAAAAAAAAACACTTTTGTTTTCTCAAAATATATCACCTCAGACGATTCGGTCTAAGATTCAGTCTCTCTAAACCCCTTCTTACCGTGAGCCTACTCCATTCTGATTGGTCAGATGGCCCGGGCTGTTGTGATTGGTCCACCACGTACAGAGCGTCAGAAACGATAGGCCGTAGCAAAGTCTCTTTAAGACAAGTCATGTTTGGCGGCCATCTTTAAAACGCCTCTCGGGCATCCAAGAGCACTTTGTATGGGGAAACATCAAATTCTCCAAAACTGCTCACTAAGCTTATGATTTAATTCCATATTTGAAATCACCAATGAAATCGAACAACACCTGTGTCATAAATGTTGTTTCTTTTGCTCAAATAGTGATATAAAAAGCTTATTTATCCGGCTAGATCAGCCAGTCCGCATGCGATGCGAGGCAATTCACCTCTATTACGATGCAGTGCGATTCGATTTAACACAATGCGATTCGATAAAAAGCACATTTTGGGGTGCGCTATCCCTTTAAAGACTTGTTTTATAAGTTGGACCCAGAAAAACTTTTACAATTTCTTTCAAAAGTAAATTGAAAGAATCTTATGTAGCAATAAATAAAGTCAAGTCATAATATAGCGCTATTGACTTTTTATTCCCAGCAAAATGTGACCACAGCTTAAAGGCCCGTACACACCGGGACGAATTTTGCGCGCGATATTCGCCAACGTTTAACGCCTCGTGACTAAACAAAGGGCGCCAATGTGAGTGTGCACACCGACACGAAAAACGCCACGTGTAAAAGCCTCATTTTTAAAAAACGCTTTGGGTTTGTTTTTTTGGTTTGACGCGCCGCGTCAAAAACTATCCGACCAATGAGATTGGCTCTTTTGCTCATGTGTCTGGAGCTGCTGAAGTTACAGTAAAACACAACTTGGGGGCGCTCAAACACAAAACAGTCTTGCCGAGCACACATACGTAACGACGAAGAAGATATACGCCAAGTAGCGTCTACACTGCCGGCGTCTTTCCTCATTCAACAGAACAATAATTTCTTCATCGCTGGAGCTGCTGGAGTTTCTGGTGCTTGAAATATCCATGTTTTCTTTGTATGATTTTGACAAGCGTGTAAATACTTGCTCTCTTCTTCTGAGTGACAAGCGAGTGTCAGAAGCGTAAAGTTGCGCAGCGCCACCTTGTGTACCGGGGTATTTCTGTTTTACATTAAGTGCCATCTAATGTCAGGGAATGAATTTGCATGTTCACTCGGCTCATCGTCAGCGAAAATCGCTTGGGTGTGAACACAAAAAACGCTGGCGAATAACGCGCGCCGATATTCATCCCGGTGTGTATGGGCCTTAAGGCTATAGATTGGTCCATATTTGCATGTACATAAATCTTTTATGTGGAATTATTATTTTTTCTGAACAAACTCACCGGGTCATGCAGCATTTCAGAATATAACCGAACACAATGCGTTTGTTATAATCCTTAATTCCAGTGCAGGCGCTGGATCTCTGGGTTCATCTGGGAACACCAGCTCTGGATGCAGTGGATGGAGTTACTGAAGCAGAGCAAGTAAGTCTCATGTTGATAAAGACTTTAAACAGGAGACTGGGATAAGCTGTTGCATGCTTTAAATTGTCTTCATGGCAGTAGAAGTAGAACTACACCTGATTCTCTGTCAGGATGTCTGTTATCAAGTAAAATTGCATGAAATCATCTGCATCTTGGGCTGCATTACGTCTAAGACTAGTTCACTGACAAGCTATGCAATTCACGCTCATATTCGCAGATGAATCGCGTGCTATATTGAACGTTATATCACATCGCTTGGCTCTGTGTATTAAATGCAACTCCGTCTGAAAACAGGTGATGGAGATTTACTACTAATCACAGAACCGGCTTTACTGACGCGATGCACAGAACAATCGCATGCAATGTAAAGGTTGTTTGCAAACACGTGATTCTGATGACGTGTGAAATGCAGCTGGAGGACAGAAAGTGTTTTTTCTCCATAGGAATCAGTAGCAGAGACTCAAGATGCCTGTGTTTTGCGGTGTTTATGAATGCTCAAATCGGTCAAATGGAGAAAACACAAGGACCTTTTAGTGTCTATGTAAAATATGTTGTTCATAAGGGGGGAAAAGTCAAGAAATTTACTGCAAAATGCAGGAAAAGTGGCTTTTAAACATGCAAGTTTTCTTCAGGTACACTTTAAATACTTTGCATCTAAAGACTGATATTATACCATTCTCATCAAAAGTTACATTAAAACACATTTTAGACTTAATATGAAGAAATGTGCATTGTGCTCAAGTAGCATGCCAAATATAGTTTAATTATAATTTTTATATCAGTAAGTTTCGAGTTATCTGTCAGTAAATACGTTAATAGATTTGAACTATACTAAGTAGTGCAGTCAAATGATTAATCACATCCAAAATTAAAGTTTTTGTTTGCGTAATATATGTGCGTGTTCTGTGTATATTTCTGTATATATATATACATGCACACACATGCATGTATATATTTCAGAAAAATATATATTATAACATATATTATGCAAACAAAAACTTTTATTTTGGATGTGATTAATCATTTGACTACTTAGTATGTAATAAATGTATTTTAAATGTTTTACTTTGGTATTGAATTCGGCGATGGAAATCCCGGTTGTCATTGCAGATGTTCATGCATAACATTAGCTTTCTCTGTGTCTCTGCAGCCGTCCAGTCCGGGCGTGTGGACCGTGTTGACCCCGGTGGTGATTAGTCACCTGACAGGTGTGGCGCTGTATCTGCTTCCGGTTCATCTGCAGGAGATGGCTGTGGAGCACTTCCCTGTGTCTGAAACCGAAGCTGTGGTGCTCACTGCTATTGCCATCTATACCGCAGGCCTGGCCCTGCCGCACAACACACAGCGGTGCACACACACTCATTCTAATGCAGTTCATATTGCGTTAAATGTTTACTCGGCAGCGTGGATCATGTGTTTGTTTCTGTCTGTGGCAGGTTGCTGTCTGGAGAGGGCACAGAGCAGGGCTGGAAGGTGCTGAAGCTGACGGCTCTGCTCTATCTAGCGGTGTTGTTGGGATGCACAGCCCTCATTAACTTCTCTCTGGGATTCATCTTGGCAGTTACGCTGGTGCCGATCACCGCCAGCATCACACCACACATGCCCAAGTATGCACAGCTCAACAAATAATCATTTAGTTTGGTCAAACATGCACTGAAGATAATCTGACTCAATTTGTTGATTTTTTTTTTTAATCTTTAAATCTTTTTATTTAAATTTAGACACCCACTAGCCATCATAATGAACATCAACATTTAATAACATTCCTCTCATACAAAACCCATGAAGTGTAGACAACGAAAACATAAATAAAATATAATCTCAATTTTCTTTTTACTGTAGTGTGCACAAATTATATTGATAATGCATGGTCACATTATTTTATCCAACCCCTGTAAATGTCAGTTAAATGTGCACCAAAGATTAATATTAGATTGTGGATAACTATATTTTAATAAGCAGATTTTACACGTTTACATGCATTACGCCACGTTTAAAGATTCAGTAAATGACAAGAGCGAACTTTGACCTGTCAGTGTCATGATATCAGAGCGCTTGGTGCTCTTATTAATCCCCCCTCCAGCAAATATTTGAGTAATCATCCTAAATTAGACATCATTCAAACTCTTAAGTTCATCATGTGAAAACTGTTTTGATATCCGACGTTGCGCTTTACCATGCAAACAGTACTTTTAGCAGGCTCCTCCCCTTAATGGGCGGTGTCATATTACAAAATGTACTACACTATTTTAATGTCAAATCGTTTTGCAATCTTATCAGAACATATTGTTGTAAAGGTCTATTAGTTAAGGGTTGCATATGTAGTGATTGTTTTTGATAGAAGTGACATGTTGACAGAAATGGATTGATTTGTGGCATCAGATCAAACTGAGTTTGGGCACATGGCTGTTTTTAGTGTAGCGCCTGAGCAAAATCTCATAGGAAACATTTTTTTTATATCAACTTCGAATTTGTAACATAACTTGGGTAGACATATGGCTTGCACTTTATAGTGTTATATACTGAAAGCAGGACGCTTGGCACCCTTTTAAACACTCAAATTTCATCCTGTGAAAACCATTTAAAATTGTTTTATAATAAATAAAAAGAAAACTCAAAAGAATAGAGAACGCTAGTGTTATGCTAAATTCACACTGCACGATTTTAGCCCGATTTTTCACTCGCCGACAGGTTTTGATCTTGATATATACATAATAAATACACACCATACACACAGATATGTTATGTAAATTAAAAACCTTTATTTTGGATGTGATTAATCATTTGACAGCACTAATTTAAACATAATTTTTTACACTTTGATTTTTTTTAAATGCTTTTCACTTCAGCGTGTCTTCTTTAAAAAAAGACACCAAACTTAGGTCTGTATTTCAGAGCGTTCATTAATAAAAATGGGGGATGACCGTTAACGGGTTAAGGATTTGTTAGAAGCCGTCTCAGTGACATCACTATAGGACGAAGTGTAATCGAATCTGTATATGTGACCTTGGACCACAAAACCAGCCTTAAGTGTCAATTTTGGGAAATTGTGCTTTATACATCATCTGAAAGCTGAGTAAATAATATTTCCATTGATGTATGGTTGTTATGATCGGACAATATTTGTAAATCTGGAATCTGAGGATGCAAAAAAATCTAAATATTGAGAAAATCATCTTTAAAGTTGTTCAAATTAATTCTCAGCAATGCATATTACTAATCAAAAATCAAGTTTTGATATATTTACAGTAGGATAATTACAAAATATCTTCATGGAACATGATCTTAATATTCTAATGATTTTTGGCATAAAAGAAAATTCAATAATGTTGACCCATACAATGTATTTTTGGCTATTACTACAAATATACCCCAGCGACTCAACACTGGTTTTGTGCTCCAGGGTCCTATAATAAAAACACAGTACAGTGACTCGTGTTACGTGTTGGTTTGATTGTCTGCGGTCACTGATATCACAGTGAGAGATCGTGTCTGTGGTCTCATGTATATTATCCTCTAATCTCATGTCTCTCTCTCTGTGTTAGATCTCTGTGCGGTCACTGATATCACAGTGAGAGATCGTGTCTGTGGTCTCATATGTATATTATCCTCTAATCTCATGTCTCTCTCTGTGTTAGATCTCTGTGCGGTCACTGATATCACAGTGAGAAATCGTGTCTGTGGTCTCATATGTATATTATCCTCTAATCTCATGTCTCTCTCTCTGTGTTAGATCTCTGTGCGGTCACTGATATCACAGTGAGAGATCGTGTCTGTGGTCTCATATGTATATTATCCTCTAATCTCATCTCTCTCTGTGTTAGATCTCTGTGCGGTCACTGATATCACAGTGAGAGATCGTGTCTGTGGTCTCATATATGTATATTATCCTCTAATCTCATGTCTCTCTCTGTGTTAGATCTCTGTGCGGTCACTGATATCACAGTGAGAGATCGTGTCTGTGGTCTCATATGTATATTATCCTCTAATCTCATGTCTCTCTCTCTGTGTTAGATCTCTGTGCGGTCACTGATATCACAGTGAGAGATCGTGTCTGTGGTCTCATATGTATATTATCCTCTAATCTCATGTCTCTCTCTGTGTTAGATCTCTGTGCGGTCACTGATATCACAGTGAGAGATCGTGTCTGTGGTCTCATATATGTATATTATCCTCTAATCTCATGTCTCTCTCTGTGTTAGATCTCTGTGCGGTCACTGATATCACAGTGAGAGATCGTGTCTGTGGTCTCATATATGTATATTATCCTCTAATCTCATGTCTCTCTCTGTGTTAGATCTCTGTGCGCTCTGGTCATGGTGCTGCTCAGTCCTGCCTTCACCGTCCTCTACTGCGTCTTCATCTACCAGGAGCTCATCGAAGCGCCCGTCAGCCTCGGCGAGGGCTGGATGCTCTTCCTCTCGGTCATCTCGCAGGGCATCCTTGATCACACTCTCTACGGGTCGCTCGTGTATCCACTCTTGGCCCTTTTCGTTTATCCCTGCTGGCTAATATTCTGGAACATTCTGTTCTGGAAATAACCGTCTCAGTAGCTTCAAATGGAGCTGTTTTTAAAATGAATCCCACTTTGTGCCAATCGTGAAGAGTTATTGTGGGCATTAGGGATTGCTAGGATGATGTCAGGCCCAAAGACAGTTCAGATAAAGAGGATTTAACGCTGTGGCTTCAACGGTAAGAGTACTTTGGTCCAAGTATTGAGTGTTTCAGTTTTGGGGAAGGGGTTGCATGAAGACATATGTAGGACAGAAATTAGGAATTATTATAAGAAAGCAAAAATGTTGCAATTCTTTAAAAAATAAATCCAATATTGTTACCAGATGTGTGGACGTAATGGTTCATTTGTTTACCCTATAATGCAAAAGGCTTTACATGGTTTCTCATTTTGAACTCTGGAAGATTATATTTAATATGGTTTGATACTGAAAATTGTAAAATTTTTAGTATTCAAAATTAAGCTCTTGCAATTTAAGTGTGGACATTATAAAAGACCGAAACAAGACGCTACCCCGAGTTTCATAGACTTGTTTTCTTCAATGCATTATATCAATGTGTTTAATTTGTTTCAGGCAACACTGGATGTATATGCTCTGATGAGTTATGCACACAGGTCTTTGATTATTAAAATAACATAAAATGATGCTTGCTTGTGTGCATTTATAATAAAGCCTCTCGAGTGTTAATAAATGAATAACATTAATACAATTTTAATAAAACAGCAGTTTAAATACTAATACAAAATCAATTAATAACATCCTAATTTAATATTATTGTGTATTGTGGTCTATCTGTAATTTCTTTGTAAATGTGACCTGTTGCATGATACATGGATGATATATGACCTGAATTGAACTTTCAA